>CABHPQ010162334.1:0-10983 GCA_902168405.1 Peromyscus aztecus
TTCCTTCTTTCTTTCTTTCTTTCTTTCTTTCTTTCTTTCTTTCTTTCTTTCTTTCTTTCTTTCTTTCATGTTAACCATACTGATTGTGCTAAGATGAAACTTCAAATTATTTTTAATTTGCATTTCCTAGAAGATTCCGGATGTTATTCAATTTTAAAATGTCCTCAATCATTTATATTTCTTCTTTTAAGAACTCTTTAGTCTCACATGCCTACTTTAATTGGGTTGCTTATTTTTTTGGTATTTAAGTTTTTGAGTTCTTTTTATTTTCTAGACACCAATCCTCTGTGAAATGTATAGTTGGTAAGGATAATTTTCTTATCTATAGGCAGTCTTCTCACTGAAAGTATGATATCTTTTGCTGTAGAGAAGCTGTTTAGCTCCATGCAATCATAATCGTCAATTGTTGGCCTTCATGCCTGATCTGCCAGGGCCCTATTAGGAAAGTCCTTTTCTGTGCCTATAAGATAAAATGTTCCCCCAGTTTCTCCTCTAACAGATTTGGGTAGCAGACCTCATTTGAAGTTTTAGATCCATGTGAGGTTGAATATTGTACAGGCAAAGAATAGGAGTCTGGTTTCATTTTCCATCATTTGCCTTTAGTGTTTGACAAGCATTATTTATTGATGATACTATCCTTTCTCCAATTTATATTGTTGGCTTCTTTGTCAAAACCAGGTGTCTGTAGGGGGATATACTTATATTGGAGTTGTAAGTTCCTTCCCATTGCTCTCTTGTTGTTTCAATTCTATGCTGTTATTAGTATAGCTCTGTAGTAGAAGTTAAACTCAGGGTGGTGATATTGGCAGCAGTTTATTTTTTTAACTGCTCAGTTTCATGACTATGCCTGGTCTTTCTTGTTTCCCTATAAAGTTTTAGATTATTGTTTAAATTACTGTGAAGAAATGAGTAGGAAGTTTGATGAGGATTGCATTGACTACATAGATTGCTTTTTCTTGAAAGGCTAATTTCACAATATTTATATTATTAATCCACAAACATAGGAGGACTTTAAGTCTTTTAATTTCTTCTTTTCTTTCTTTCTCTTTTGTCTTGAAGTTTTCATTATACAAGACTTGCAATTCTTTGGTAAGATTCTCATTAATTCATGCTTATTACTGCTCTATTCTTAATAGACAGGGGATAGAATCTGTGTACACATCTACCAACTAATGAATCAATAATGAAAATGAATACACAAAATGGATTTAATTCAGATGTACCAAAAAGTAAAATTAATTAAGATGGATATAGTAATTATGAATGAGGTAAGGTAAATGCAGAAAGACTAATGTTACATATTCATTTTCAATTGAGCATGCCAGCTTGGAATATTTAGTTATGTGCTTTAAAGTAGAGTACCCATAGAGATCATGAAACAAGTCAGGTGAAATTTCAAGGGAAGGAGGATAGAATGCAAGTTGTATGAAGAGTACAAGAGCAATAAAGGAACAGGGAGTAATAAACTGGTTGGGAAATGGAAGTGCAATACAGAGAAGGAAGTATGGAGAGGGATATCTAAAGACTTTGAAAGGCAATGTAGAAATCTACTACTGCATTTTAGATTCCTGAAAGGCATATGTATTTTCTTAGTTACTATTCTATCACTGTAAGGAGACACCATGACCAAGGCAATTTATAAAAGAAAACATTTAACTAATTTAAAAACATTTAATACACTTAAAATTGCAATTTTAGAAGTTGAGCCCATGACCATCATGTTGGGTAGCATGGAGAAGGCAGACAGACATGGCATTAGAGCAGTACTTGAGAGTTTACATCCTACCCACAAGGAGGAGGCTGTGAGAAGGAAAGACTGCCTGTTTGGGCTTTTATACATCTAAACAGCTCATCCCCAGTGAGAGAAGCCACATCTCCTAATCTTTCCTAAATAGTCCACCAACTGAGAACCCAATAATCAAATATGTGAGACTATGGGGGCTATTAACATTTAAACCACACACATGTACTTATGTAAAAAGAATTTAAACGGAGTTAGTCTATTATGGGAGGATAATGCTTCTCCCAGATAATATACTCTATCAAAGAAAAATCCCATTGCCAGATTTAGTTTTGAGTTGCTGATCTGTGGGATCCCACGATTCCCAAGAGATTTCATGATATTATTTTTCTTGGTTACCCTCCAGAATTTGATTGTAAGGCCCAGTTTCTGAGAATACCACATACTTGATTCATAGGGCAAAGAGGAAACAAGCTGGTTCCTAGCAGAAAGCTTCATTCATACTCTCTAGCTTTGGTGGTTCCTGAAGGGGTTCTGCATCCTAGCAAAGGGAAAAGGAAAAAGGATTTGTGCGTCCCTGCAACATACAAATATCGTGCATGGGTAGATATTCCCATTAGTACAATAGCAACACTGATAATATGGGGATAATCATTCACTTTCTGCTTGAATTTGAAGCTGTCTCCACAAGACAGAACTCTTGCCTGGCCTATACAAAGCCCCTGGTTGGCTATGCCATAGACCAGAGGGTAGATTCCAATATTATTATTTTGGATAATGCACATATTTTAAATTGCCCCATAAGTGCATATTTTACACCCATAGATTAGCGTATCTCTATACACTTGTCAAAGAAGCATCTTTTTGTAGTGCATGGCTATTATACAAAGACTGTAACTGAGCAATGTGCAAAGAGTAAGAGATTGTGGCATGTTCAGCACTAAATGAGACATATATATCACACAATGTCTCCCTAAAGCTCAGGGATTACTGTGGGAGAGGAGATAGAAAAAAATCTAAGAATGAGAGGTAGTGGATGTTTGCAGTGAATATTATGTCATAGACATACAGGGATATTGTACACATGAACTCTCAGAAGCTGCGACTTTAAGTGCAAGATTTACACACAATCAAGCCAAAGCCCCAGCACTGTAGGAGGTAGCTGAGTATCTTCTGGAAATTGACAGAAGCTGGAAGGAAACAGTTTTCTTCAAGGATGAGGCTCATGAAAGGATACCTATTCTCCAGTACATGGTTCATGCATGTATAGCAGGGTACAGACTCAGTGGGTATAAAAAATGAAAACAAAACGTTAGGAGGGAAAAGTGTAGAAGAAATATGGAAGACTTTTAAGGGAATGAATGGAAGTGGATTGGATCAAAATCCATTAAAAGCAAGTATGAAATTGTGAAGCATTAAAAATAGTGATTAAAAATGTAGTATTTACCCAATCTATTAATTGTTATATCTACAATAAAGTTGTGATCCACAGACTTGTAAATAAAAATATCAATGGCTAGGGAACTCCTACTTCCCAGGGAACCTTTTAATAATTTTGTTTTTCTAACTAGTCATGTTTTTAAAATGCCGTGCTTACAGCTACAGATTTGTGTAGTCCCAAGTTCAGTTGGAAAATCTTACTGCAGAGTGTAATGAGTAATGTAGAGACACATTACTTTTCAAAGCTGAGAATAAGAGATTGTGAGTCCTCAGCCATATACAGGATATTAACCCCCACCATGCAATGCTCAGGGGAAACTCTGGAGGAGGGATGGGGGGAAACAGTACAAGATGGGAGATGGAATGGAATGCTATAAACCACTACTCTCCAGACATGACATGACTGCTGTGAATATGAACTCACAGCAGCTGTGGTTTTATAAACAAGGTCTATGCAAAGCCAAGCCACTTAATTCTCCAGCATCAAAGGTGGGGAGCTCTGGATGACCCCAACCTAACTGAGAAGTTATTTGCAGATGATGATTGCAGGAGAAGGAAAGGTCAAGTTTCTTTTTCTTTTTTCTTTTTTTAAGATTTATTTATTTATTATTATTATTTATTTATTTATTTATTATTTATTATGTATACAGTGTTCTGTCTGCATGCATGCCTGCACACCAGAGGAGGGCACCAGATATCATTATAGGTGGTTGTCAGCCATCATGTGGTTGCTGGGAATTGAACTCAGGACCTCTGAAAGATCAGCCAGTGTGCTCTTAACCTCTGAGACATCTCTCTAGCCCAAAGTCAAGTTTCTTTGAGCATGTAGCCACAGATAGGTCCCTCATGTCCCAGGGGATGACCCTATACCTATGCACCTGTGGGTAACACTATTTGGACTCATGGTTTACAAGAATGTAGAATGAATGGATTAATGAGTGAATGAGTGAATGAATAGATTAATTAATGAATGAAAGTAAAGGGGCATGAATTTGGAAAGAATATATAATCAGGATGTGGGAGAAGTTGGAGCAATGGAGAATAGGGTGGAAATGGTCAATATACATTGTATACATGCATAGAACTTCAAGGAAACAAAAAACTTTAAAGAATGTAAATTTTCTTGATGAGGATGGGGACTACAAGTTAACTATAGGAATAAGGACAATATTGACAGTGTAGTTAGGACTTCTCTTTACAACAGACAAAGACTATTACAGAAAAACCCACAAGAAATCAAAATCCAGAGTTGTGAAGCCCAGTCCCAGTGGATTCATCTACAGTAAAACTCCCACACCTAAGGCTCAGAAATTATTGCTGCAGAGAGGGTAGAAACCACAGGAATAGGGTCTTCGATGTGACATTCTGTCTCCTAGGAATGTCAAATCCATAGAGCATTACCAACATGACTGGGTAAACATGAGATGAACAAGGATAACAACAATAGACATGCTAACACAGATGGGAAGTGACCATGAGGCCTCACTCCCACACAAAGAACTATAAGCAACTAAGGAATGTTGAGAGCAGGAGAAATAGTCTTCCCAAGTGAAGAGTATACCAATTGATTATCCAACACCAAATGGTCAGCCCTGAAAACATACATACAAGTTAACATTATAGAAACTGATCAGGTTGTAGTCGGAAAGTTTCTTTCCAGTCCCACTGGGACCTGCAGTCCCACAGCCGCTTATAAAATAATCACTCAGAAGCTTATATTAATTATAACTGCATGACTATTAGTTCAGGCTTATTACTGACTAGCTCTTACACTTAAATTAACCCATAATTCTTATCTATGTTTAGCCACGTACCTTGGTACCTTTTCTCAGTTCTGCCTTGTCATCTTGTTTCCTCTGTGTCTGGCTAGCAACTCCTGAATCAGCCCTTCCTCTTCCCAGAATTCTCTTCATCTCTCGACCACCTATACTTCCTGCCTGGCTACTGGCCAATCAGTAGCCAGTTTTTATTTATCAATCAATTGGAGCAACACATATTCACAGCATACAGAATGACATCCCACAGCATCAGATTGATCTTATTCAGTGTGTGTGTGTGTGTGTGTGTGTGTGTGTGTGTGTGTGTGTGTAAAACAGCAATTGGTGAAAGCAAAGGAAAGGGACATGGGTTTGAAAGAGACCAAGGAGGCGTAGGTATATGAGAAAGATTGGTGGGAGAAAGAGAAGGAAGAAATTATGTGATTATATTAATATTTTTAGAAAGGCAGTAATTTTTAAAATAATAAAAATTTTAAAAGGAAAGTAAATTTGTATATGAAATTCAGATGATGATAAATAATAACAGTGAATCAAAGGACAACTATGGAATACATACTTGTTGAATAAAAAAATCTTATCCATTGTTTCATGGATAGACCACTTTGAGATGTAGATTCTTAAATTTACATTCTAAGTGTATTCTATTGGATTATATAACACCATTTCAGTGCAAGTATGTAAATGTACTTTGGGCATATTCAGCTCCATGCCATAATATACTATGCTTTCTCTCCACTTCCCATCATACTATTTTCCTTTATTCTCATACAGAATGTTATTTTGATTTGCATATCAACTGGACATGCATGAATAAAGGATTTCATGTAACTTTGTGAGATTTCACCCCTAAATGAAAGTACATTTGTTATATTTGCCTTATGAGCATGATTTAATTCATATAATATGATTGACTCCATTTTCAATCATTTTCTTGCAAATGGTATCTTCTTTCTTGTTTATACTTTTAGAAAATTCAATTGAACATATAAATCACACAAATGTTGATAACAAGGAAAGTTTTTACAATGATCAATTTTGTATGTGCATATGCTCTTGTGGAAGGAATATTTTGAAAGAGTAGAATATACTCCTAGTTAGCAATAGATCTTTGAAATCATGTCATAAGTTAGTTGGGTCAAAATCTTCTGTCTTTTAATCATTGATCTAATTCTCAAGAAGTAAAGGAATGACTATCCAGAAAAATTAAAGGGAAGAAACATCATAAGAATATTCATTTGTACATGCTTGCTATGTGACCTGAACCATAAGAGGATAAGTGTAATGTACTAAATATTGTAATAAAAGGTGAGGTTGACCAGCATCCAGAGAAGCCTTGTCCATCACATTGTGAAGAGAGCATATGGAGTTGGTTGAGATGATGCTAGGGAAAGAAGAATTCAGAGGAGTAGTTTAAAGACAGTTGGAGAAAAATCAGAAACTACCTCCAACTTGGGTCCTAAGATTCTTTAGGTTTTAGAAAGTTTCCAAGTACTAGAGTAGTGTAGTTCCCTTGTATTCATGTTTTTGCAAGAACTCTAAATGTTGACATGTAAGGAGGGTCTGACTTTCATTAAGGATCTCAAGAATTCCAAGTTCTGTCATAGGCTGTCAAAAGAGATTAATGGAAAATCTCTCTCCTAGATTCTAACAACTCGACACACATTGATATTCCCCAATTTTTAAGTATGTAGTGACATAGATTATTTGCATGCTTAAATTCTGTTATTTGTGAAATATTTGAAGGCAATATGTCAATGGTTTGAATAGACTTCTTTTTTTAATTAAGTAAAGAAAGTTTAACAAATTGGCTTTTACGGTTTGTTATTTTTGAAGTCAGTTTTTTTTTTAAAAGAATAGAACTATCACACCAACCATGCCTTCAAAGAGAACATTTTAAAGGTAATTTCACACAATGCATCATCAAGGACCATCACAGAAGCCAATGGAAAGGAAGGAACTTAGTGGGAATTTTTCTCATTGTTAGAGAATTCTACACTTTAGGACCTCTGAACAGATTCTAGAAGACTGGAATTACCAGCATTCCCCTAAGAGTGTGGCTTTGAAATATATGATTGTCAAACTTAATTTTGTCATAGGAGTCTTCTTGCATTGGTCACTTTGTTTATGCAAATGAAAAGTGCTGAGTTCACTCTAAAGTCCTCCGCTAGTCCTTTAGAGAGAATAATAGGGGTTCTTTGAAGGCAAGCTCATCACAATATTTTAGTCACTATATGCTGCAAAAGTATCCACTCCATCCAGTACCCAATCAACTGCTCACTGATGTCTTTTTTTCCTTTTATTGGAAGTATTTTTTCTTAGATAATATATCCTGATTGTGGTTTCCCCTCATTCTACTCCTCCCAGCTCCATCCCACCTGTGTCCCATCTGGACCCATTCCTGTTCTAACTTTCATTAGAAAACAAACAGGCTTCTAAGGAAATATGATGTGATACTGTGATATGACACTATATGATAGGATATAGTTATGATATGATATAACAAAAACAAATACATTGGAATTAGACAAAACAAAACAAACAGAAGGAAAAGACCCCAAGAGAAGGCACAAGAAACAGATACCCACTCATTCACACACTTAGCAATCCCATAAAAACACTAAACTTAAAGTCATAATATATATGCAAAAGAACTGTGGGAGTAAAAAGAAAGAGAATATATATATATATATATATATGTATGTATTAAAATGAAAAGGAAGCCGGGCAGTGGTGGCGCATGCCTTTAATT
The DNA here is from genome assembly GCA_902168405.1 of Peromyscus aztecus. Classification (NCBI taxonomy): domain Eukaryota; kingdom Metazoa; phylum Chordata; class Mammalia; order Rodentia; family Cricetidae; genus Peromyscus; species Peromyscus aztecus. The sequence goes on from CABHPQ010162334.1 coordinate 7,709, forward strand.
CCAGCACTCGGGAGGCAGAGGCAGGCGGATCTCTGTGAGTTCGAGGCCAGCCTGGTCTCCCAAGCGAGTTCCAGGAAAGGCACAAAGCTACACAGAGAAACCCTGTCTCGAAAAAAAAAATGAAAAGTAAAAAAGTTAATTTTAAAAAAATAGAGAAAAGAAAACCTTGACACAACATTATGAGACAAGGAATCTCCAAAGACACCATTGAATTTATTTTCTGTTGGCCATATACTGCTGGACATGCAGCCTACCCTTAAGAATAGTTTATTTTCCCACTGAGATTCCTTTGGAGGAAATGAAATTTTCATTTGCAAGTGATTATCAATTAGAGATTTCTTCTGGATTAGGGATGGGGACATATGTCTACTTCTCCTTCTAGGACTACATTAGGTTCATATTCATGCAGGCCCTGTGCATGCTGCCTCAGTCTCTGTGAGTTCATATGTGCATTGATCTTGTAGATTTACAGGACCTGTTTTCCTTGGTATCCTCCACCTCCTTTGGCTCTTACATTCCATTTGCCTCCTTGTCTACCATGTTCTCTGAGCCCTAAGGAAAGAGATTTGATGGAGACATCCCATTTAAGACAGAGTATTCTAAGGTCTCTCATTCTCTGTTTATCTGACTATGGGCCTCTGTATTTGTTCCCATCTACTGAAAGAGGAAGTTTCTCTGATGATGGCTGAGAAAGACATTGATCTATGACTATAGCAGAATGTAATGGTTATCTAATCTCATATTCGTGATTACCTGAGCAGAGATAGGTATGAGTTCCATCTTGTGCTGAGGGCCTTAACCAGCTATTGCCTGGTTACTCCCACAGGCTTTGTGCCACCATTACCTAGCATATATTGCAGACAAGATACCATTGTAGATCAAAGGATTTGTGGCCGGCTTGGTGTTTGCTTTTCTCCTTTGAAAGCATGAAGAGTACCTCCTTATGAAAGAAGCTAACATAGAGAGGTGAAGGTCCTATGGAGACACCAGCTCGACATCTCCATGTTTAATGATTTGTGTAAGTGTCTCCAGCAATAGGATTTTGACATTGGTTTATGGAGAGCAACCTATAGTCTTGGCAACAGCCTAGGTTGCTTTGTGGTTTTCATGGGACCCTTTTGGCTAATAACTCAATTAGTTGTTACCCAATCCTGTACTGGAAGCTTCATTTGGTGCCAAGAGGTGGCCAGATGGGGCTCTGTCTACCCTATTACTTGGCAATTTCATTTAGATTGCCTTCATATATGTATGTATTTAAGGAAACTTCTACTCTATCAGGTTTCTATACTACCCCTCAAATAGCCCTTAATTTAAGCTATCTCTTGCAGTATTTCTTCTCTCATCTCCTCTTCTCTCTGTCTCGACACTTGATCCTTGCATTCCTGCCCCTGCCCCATCAATCCATAACTATCTATTCTAGTTTCTTTTCCTAGGAAGATCTACATATGCTCCACCCCCACCTCCCCCCCGAGTCCCTTACTCTATACCTAACCTCTGTAATTATATATATTGTAGCTTGGTTCATTGACTTAACAGCTAATAACCACAGACAAGTATATTCATACCACATTTGTCTTTCTGAGTCTGGGTTACCTCACTTGGGATGGTATTTCTCTGGTTCCATTCATTTACCTGTGAATTTTGTGATATCATTCTTTTTAATGGCTAAGCAATACTCCATTGTATAAATGTACATTTTTCTTTATTCTTCTCTTGAGGTACTTCAAAGTTGTTTCCAATTTCTGACTGTTATGAATAAATAACAGCAATGAACATGGATGAGCAACTGTCTCTCTAGTAGGATGATGCATCCTTTGGGTATACATCCAAAAGTGGTATATCTGGATCTTAAGGTAGTTTGATTTCCATCTGCCATGCTTCCCATCATGATGGTCATGCACTCTATGACACTATGAGATCTCAAACTAAATGCTTTCTTTTAGTCTCAGTTGCCTTAGACACAGTGTTTTGACATAGCAACAGAAAAGTAACTAAGAAAATGGCAAAACAAGTTTTAATTCCTGTGCGTAATATACTTAAAATGTTAAAAAAATATTAAGATAAGCCAATTAAAAAAGAAAACTCTTTCCATTTGCATGCGGATCCGTATTTAATTGTTTATTGAATGTATGTGTACATCCTTACTATCTATAATATTTATTATTTAAATATACTATTGAATAAATACTAAATAGTTGAATGGATTTTTAGGATGATTTTAAACAAGCGAGGAAAATAAATGATAGAAGCAATGACATTTAAAGTGAGTGATAGAAAGAAATATGACTTGTAAGAATTGAGCCAGTTTCTCCCAAGTCCACTGAAGTACAGAAATTACCAGTGCTTGTGACTTTTATAGTGGTTCTCAACCTTCCTAATGTTGAGAACCGTTAATATAGTTCCTCATGTTGTAGTGACCCTTAATCATAAAATTATTTTCATGCTGCTTTATAACTTTGTTGTGCTACTATTAATGAATTGTAATGTAAATATCTGTGTTTTCTGATGGTCTTAGGCAACCCCTGTGTAAAGGGTTCCTGACCCACAGGTTGAGAACTGCTGGATTAGAATATGTCTTCAAAGTGTCTTTATCATGAAGTCCTAATCTGTTTTCCTGTATACACCGTACCTCCTTTTTATTAACTGACATATCTTTGAATTGCTTAAAAAGGATGCATAACATTTGAGAATCTGAGGAGTATTTGTTAATTATCTCTCCCTAACTTGGCCTCAGTGTCTTTAATGCTCTTTGATGTTTGCAAGTCAATGCAATACAGTTCCCTTCATTAAATATCAACAATGTCTAAATTGAAAAATGGGATTCAAGATTAGCCCACTTGATGAAGGAAAAGAGAAACAAACTTAAGTCAAACCTGTCCTTGGCAATTTCTTGAAAGGATTTGTGTCATAATAACAAATTAAAATAAAAGTTAAAAATAGAGGAAAGACATAATATAATTATATTTTAGTATATATTGGACATTTCATGAGACTGTCCTATGTTCTTGTTACACAGGTTAGTAGCTACTTCTTCCTCTCCCTGTGAAGGTACATTGTTTGAAATTTGGATTATGATGCTTTGTGATTCAATTTATAGTGTATCTCAGGGGTTAGAGCTACAGTGCATAATACAGCTTTGTGATATGATATGATACAGAATGACTTAGAAGAAAAACTTCTGGGCATTGTTCTCAGAGAGATTCTATATCTGGCTGCTTTAGCATCCAAAAAGAAAGAAAGAAAGAAAGAAAGAAAGAAAGAAAGAAAGAAAGAAA
>CABHPQ010162334.1:10993-21387 GCA_902168405.1 Peromyscus aztecus
AAAGAAAGAAAGAAAGAAAGAAAGAAAGAAAGAAAGAAAGAAAGAAAGAAAGAAAGAAAGAAAGAAAGAAAGAAAGACATCTTAAATGTGAGTAGCAGCACTCCATGGGCTGTGTCTCAGAGGAAATGACAAGGACAAGGAAATTGCAGCAATTGGATTGTCTCCTATAGCTTCCTGTTCTTGGAAGTGGTATGACCAGCTGTCCCACCTGTCCTATCATATTCAAATATGGCCCCTTGCAATATGAGCCACAATAAACTCTGTCATCAATGTTCTTTTATCAGATTCATCTTAGCAATGAAAACTGGAATCTGTCCAAATGTCATCACCCATTAGACATCCATTTTCATCATCTTGAGATACTTCTACAAGGCCACAGAGCCACCTTAGTGTAGTAGGCTCCCATTGGTTGTCTGGACCGAGGGAAATGAGGGGCAGGGCCAGTTCTCTTACGCAGAACTGTGCGACATCACCTGCCTTCTTACGTCTGACTGGCTCCAGGCTGACCCTGTGGCCATATCCTATTTATCAACCATGCACATCCTCTGAAAGTTCCCAGAACTGGGAGAACAATGTTCAGACTCAAAGTTCTCATTTCCTTTGTTCATGTGAGTTCAACTCGATTTTCCATCTTCAATTTCTCTTCAACACTAGTACACACTACATATGCCAACAGAATACATATCCCAAGTTAAATCTTTCATTACAAATTTTGTACTGTATAGTATGTTTGACACACATAAATACCTACTCTTCACTCAAGCTAAATTTGTTTCACTTTAATGTTGCTCTTGACATCTATGCACCGCTGCAAACTCTGTAAAATTCCATAACTATCATAAATTTATGCCCAATTAGGTGAAAAGTAACCAAAACAACAACATTCAGTGTGTTAGTAGGGACTCAATACAACCATAATTTAACAGTGGGAGTCTAGTTAATAGTGTTCTGTGCCTATATATGCTAGCAACACTGTCCATTCTGCAAATGAAATCACTATATTGCTACCCATGACATCTCCTTCACTACAACAACAGGTTCACTGCTGAAACTGGTATCTCTTACTCTCCTCAGAGAACCCTTTACATGTCTTCTGGAGAAATTGACATATGAAATCACCTACGATTAATGAACTGATATAAATATGTGTCTTTAATTTTACTAATACACTTCTTTATGAAACTGGATGGGTCACATTTGGTGTATATAGGTTTAGCATTGTATTATCACATTGCTTAATTATTCCTGTGATTATAATTAATTACCTTCTTTACCTACTTTGATTAATTTTAGTTTTATCCTCTTTTGTCTGATATTAGGGTAATAACACCTGCTTATTCTCTGGTCCTAATGCTTGGAATACTTTTTTTCCATCCTTTCACTTTAAGGTTGTACCTATCTCTAAAACTAAGATGCATTTGTTGTAGACATCAGAAAGATGGATTTTGTTTCTTAATCCAGTTGGTCAGCCTGTGTCTTTCAATTTGAAAGTGGAGGCTATTCACGTTTAAAGTTATAATTGAAGGTGTGTGTTGATAACAGTCAGTTTTTTTTTCTGGTTCTTTTTTCTGGTCTTTTCAGTTCTATTTTGTCTTTCATTATCTGTAGCTTCATTTGTTTAATTACTATCATTTCTTGGCTATGTTTCTTCCTCTCTTTCATCCAGTGTTTGGTTCCATTGTTCCCTATAGAACTGGTTTGGTAGACAAGAATACTTTTGCCTATTTGTATCATAGAAAGTGTTCCTATCTTCTTCAACTACTGAAGATATTTTTGATGTGCACAGTAGTGTAGGTTGGCATTTGTAGTGTTTTAGAACATTGAGTATATTACTTTAGGCTCTTTTGGCTTTCAGAGATTCCACTGAGAAGTTAGATGTTATTATGATGGAACTTGTTATATGCAACTTCTGTGTTTTCTCCTGCAACATCCATCCTAAGATTGTCTCTCATCTTCTTCATGTACACTTACAATTTTATGATTTACACTTTTCATGAGGTCTCACAATTCCTATATGTTAATTTCCTTTTTTAGCTACTTCATATCACTTCTTTGTGTGTTCTAATTCCTCTCATTTGTTTTTGAGCCCTGATACTCTATCTTCTAATCAACTCATTCTACTTATTTTTTATTAACTTTTTTTTCATTTATTTTACATACCGACCACAGTTTCTCCTCCCTCCTCTCCTCCCATTCCTTCCCTCCTGCCTCCCAACTACCCCTTTCCCCATCCACTCCTCCTCCATCTCCATTCAGAAAGGGGCAGGCCTCCCATGGGCTTGAACAAAGCATAACACATCAAGTTGAAGCAGAAGGAAGCTCCCCTCGCCCCCGCCCTGTATCAAAGTTGGGCAAGATAATTCAGCATGGGGAATAGGTTCCCAAAAGCCAGCTAAGTGCTACAAGATAGGTTCTGATCACACTTCAAGGATTCTTAAAAACAGACCAAGCTACACAACTGTCACACACATGCAGAAGGCTTAGGTCATTCTCATACAGGTTCCTTAACTGTTGGTCCTGAGTCCATGAGCTCCCAAGAGCTCAGGTCAGCTATCAATCTCTGTGGGTTCCCTTTCATGACCTTGACCCTCCTTCTCCCCCCCCCCACTTGTACAATCCCTCCTCTGTTTCTTTAGCAGGATTCCCAGTGCTTGGCTGTGGATCTCTGCATCTGCTTCCATCAGTTACTGGATAAAGGCTCTATGATGGCAGTTACCAATCTGATTAAAGTAGACGGCCAGTTCAGGCATCCTCTTCACTATTGCTAGGAGTCTTAGCTAGGGTCATCATCTGGATTCCTGGGGGTTTCCCTAGTACCAGGATTCTCCCTTACCCTGAAATGGGCTCCCCATCAAGATGTCTCTTTCATTACTCTCCCCCTCCATTCTGCCACCAATCTGCCTCACCACCTCGCACACCTAGTACTCACAACCTGCTTCGTCAAGTTCCCATCTCCCCTCATCACCACCAACACTTTACCCAGGAGATCTGTTCTATGTCCCCTTCCCAGGGAAACCCATGCATCCCTCTTTAGGCCTTCCTTGTTATCTAGTCTCTCTGGAGCTGTGAATTGTAGGTTGATTATCCTATACTTTATTCCTAATATCCACTTATGAGTGAGTACATACCATGTTTGTCTTTCTGGGTCTGGATTAACTCACTCAGGATGATTTTTTCTAGTTTCATCCATTTGCCTGCAAATTTCATGAGGTCATTATTTTTTACAACTGAATAATACTCCATTATGTAAAAGTACCACATTTTCCTTATCCATTCTGTGGTTGAGGAGCATCTAGGTTGTTTCCAGGTTCTGACTATTATGAATAATGCTGAAATGAACACAGCTGAGCAAGCTTCCTTGTGGTATAACTGAGCATCCCTTGGGTATATACTCAAGATTGGCATAGCTGGGTTTTGAGGTAGATTGATTCCCAATTTTCTGAGAAACTGACATATTGATTTCCAAAGTGGTTTTACAAGTTTGCACTCTCACCAGCATTGGAGGAATGTTCCCCTTGCTCTACATCCTCTCTAGCATGAGTTGTCATTTGTGTTTTTTATCTTAGCCATTCTGACAGGTATAAGATGGTATCTCAGAGTCGTTTTGATTTGCATTTCCCTGATGACTAAGGATTTTGAACAATTCTTTAAGTGTATTGCAGCCATTTGAGATTCTGTTGAGAATTCTCTGTTCGGATCTATACCTCATTTTTAATTGGATTATTTTGTATTTTGATGTCTAGTTTCTTAAGTTCTTTATATATTTTGGCGATCAGCCCTCTGTCAGATGTGGGGTTGGTGAAGTTTTTTTCCCCCATTTTGTAGGCTGTTGTTTGTCTTCTTGACAGTGTCCTTTGCCTTACAGAGCTTTTCAGTTTCAGGAGGAACCATTTATTAATTGTCAGTCTTAGTGTCTGTGCTAGTGGTGTTCTGTTAAGAAAGTGGTCTCCTGTGCCCATGTGTTCTAGACTACTTCCCACTTTCTCTTCTGTCAGGTTCCTACATTTTCTAATTTAGATTTTGTGTTTTCCATTCCACCATCATTTCAATTTTGAGTTCTCATCAATATTTATATTGATTAAGTGAATTCTGTTTTCAAATCCTGGAATGTTTTCAACATTTCATTCACCCTTATATTCATGTTTTCTTGGTCATCACTCAGGAGTTTATTCTTTTAAAATCATTCTCTTTAAGTCCACTGAGCTGTTTCCTTGTGTTTTCTTTAAACTCCTGAATCTTTAGTGAACTTTTATTGTTCTCACTGGAAAAAAAATACAAATTATCAAGACAGTACACTCCCCCAAACACACAACAAATCAAATAGTCCTAAAGAAATGCTTTCCAGTGAGACTTGATCATGGAAGATGATCCTTTTGATGTGCTTTTAAATTCAATTTGCGAGTATTGCATTGAGAATTTTTGCAGTGATGACCAAGCCATCTTTATTTAGTAGATACAGGGATGGTTCAACACATATAAATCAATATACAGAATCTATCACATAAAGAGATTCAAGGATGGAGACAACATAATCATCTAATTAGAAGCAGAAGGGGGTTTTGAGAAAATCCAGCATTCATTCATAACAAAAGTCCAGGAAAGTTTATGGCTACAGGAGACACTTCATAACTTAATAAAGGCAATATGCAGCAAGCTCACAGCCAACATAACCTTAATTAAAAACAAAAATAAAAATAAAAAACAAAAACAAAAAAACAAACCTCAAAGCACTTCCACCATAATCAGGACTAAGACAAAGATATCTATTCTTTTCTCTCTTGTTCAATACATTGCTTTAATTCTTAGTTGTAGAAGTAAGGCACACAACAAAAATAAAGCTAATATCAATAGGATAGAAAGAAGTCAAATAAAATCAGGAAAACAATACCATTCACAATGACCTTAAATATATCTTGGGATAAATCTAACTAAGGGCATAGACTTGCACAATGAAAACTTTAGGACACTGAGTAAAGAATCTGAAGAAGATACCAGCAGATGGAGATATCCCATGATCATGGATATTTAGGACAAATATTATGGATATAGCCATTCTACTAGAAGCAATTTAAGATTCCATGATCCACATAAAAATTCCAATTCAGAGGCTGGAGATGGCTTAGTGGTTAAGAGCACTTACTGTTCTTGCAAAAGGACTCTGGTTCAATTCCCATCCACATGGTGGTTCACAATCATCCATAACTTCAGTTCTAGGGGATCCAATGCCTTGTGGTACTCACAGACACCAAGCACTCAAGTGGTTCCTAAACATACATGCAGTCAGAATACTCACCCATAAACAAAATGAATAAATCAAAGAAATATTTTTAAAATTCACCCTTGCAATTTTTAAAAGAAACTGAAAGAGTATCTTACATTTTATATGAAAATATAGTCAATTATCTCTGAATCAGAACTTACAACTACCTCAAAGGCCCAGGAGGAGATCCTCAGGCATACTATTCATATATTTTAAAGAAGGGCTTGATGTCAGACCAAGTACTAATGTCTTTTTCTTTGAGGGTCTAACTTTTCTGATATTTTTATACTTCTTGGTTGCTTTAGCACTTCACAAAATCAAGTTACATGACAGTCCATGTTACACATGGCAAAAAAAAAGTCTTCCATTGTAAATGTTATCCTTTGCTAAACGTCAGGATGGAGAGGAGACATTCCCCAAAGAAACATTGCAGTCCTATCTTTCACCTATCAGTCAATTCCCTTTGTGCTAAAAGAATTACTGGGCTTGTCAGGCAAGCAGGAACTGGGGGATCAATGGTGAAACATCTTCCATCTTCAATTGTCAAATAAATGGATCAGTAAGAGCAACATCTGTAGCATGAATCTTCAAAGTTCTTATTAATAAAATCAAACCTGAAGCCACTTATTGGTGTGAATGCTGGAAGATCAGAGAAGCAGAACAAGCCACAGCTACCTCGCCTCGCCAGTTCCTCAGCTGATCCTGTTTCCTGAGACTGGAAGCTTCTCAGTCTTCATCCAGAATGAATCTCAGCTGAACTGTGCTACTCAAAGCCTAAAAGCTTAACCAGCTAAAATGCTTCTAGTTTCTGGTCCTCACGCCTTATATACCTTTCTGCTTTCTGCCATCACTCCCTGGGATTAAAGGCTCACTTTCTTGAATTAAAGGTATGAGTCACCATGCCTGGCTGTTTCCACTGTGGCCTTGAACTCACAGAGATCCAGAGGGATTTCTGCCCCTGGATGCTAGGATTAAAGGCATGTGCTACCACTGCCTATGCTCTATGTTTAATATTGTGGCTGTCCTGTTCTCTGACCCCAGATAAGTTTATTAGCATGCACAATATTTTGGGGAACACAATACCACCACAAACATCTGCTAAGTCTTTCAATGGTAGGGAAAGTATATCCAACAAAGTAGGTGTCTGTAATGGAGAATGGAGGCAACCTCTATGACTGATCATTTTGCCCCTCTTACATTCACATCTATAAGCAATAGAGTCCATATCAATAACTTTGAATAGATTATAAGATGATAACATACTGAAGAGTGAAGACAATTATATAAATTTCTCCGTGTCAACATTTTTATACAGGCTAAAATGAGGAAATCCAGTTCCTTTAGCAATTTGTTTTCCTAAATTTAGGGGGAAACTGTGGTGGTATTGTGTTCCCCAAAATATTGTGTATGCTAATAAACTTATCTGGGGTCAGAGAACAGGACAGCCACAATATTAAACATGAGGATAGGCAGTGGTAGCACACACCTTTAATCCTAGCACTCCAGAGGTAGAAATCCCTCTGGATCTCTGTGAGTTCAAGGCCACATTGGAAACAGCCAGGCATGGTGACACACGCCTTTAATCCCAGAAAGTGAGCCTTTAATCCCAGGGACTGGTGGTAGAAAGCAGAAAGGTATATAAGGCGTGAGGACCAGAAACTAGAAGCATTTGGCCTGGTTAGGCATTTGGCTGGTTAAGCATTTGGCTGGTTAAGCATTCAGGCTTTCAAGAAGCACAGTTCAGTTGAAAGCCATTCAGATATGAGGACACAGAGGCTTCCAGTCTGAGGAAACAAGATCAGCTGAGAAGTTGGCCAGGTGAGGTTAGCTGTGGCTCGTTCTGTCTCTCTGATCTTCCAGTTCACCCCAATACCTGGCTCAGGTTTAATTTTATTAATAAGAACTTTTAACATTCATGCTACAGAAAACAGGTAAACTGAAGCAACATGTTTATGGACCTACATGCTCAGGAAGTAGAAGATCACTGTAGCCAGGAAGATAAATCTGATTAATTGTTTAAAGTACTGGTAGTAGAGAGACATTTGTGAGTTGGGGTACTTTCTACTAGTTCAATTATCTTTTGGCATTGAATATCTCTAAGTATATATTGAATAAGCTGAAGAAAACATGGACTTTTCAGTTTGGAAAGAGAATTCTAATTGTTTATTTTGGTTCTTGTGTATAATAGTTTAGCTATCAATATACATAATTTGGAGAGTCCCTGATGAACTTATTACCAAAATGATATTTGCTCTGGGTGCCCATTGTGAAAAAGCCACTGTTTGTTGAAAGTTGTTTAGTTATGTGACAGGCACATTCAGACTTTGCCTGCCAGAGAACTCACTTCATTTGCTGCTCTGTCTAGACTGTTTTGCATTCATTTGTTTAGATTCTGGTTTAACCTTCATCTCCACATTTCATGTACAGCAAACATTTGGAGTCATTTATAGTAGTTTTTCAATAAGTGATGAGAGTAGAGATAAACTATCAAATCAGACTGAGACTTGAATATTGGATCATGTTCTGTATAATTTTATTTTGTGATAAAGATGAAAATAAATTTTGAATATCTCTATTACACTTTTTAGTGGGATGAGAAATGATGAGTCTGTGCTTTGTTTGCCTCCTCACTAGAATTGTAGCTATTCCTGGAAGACTTTTTCCCCTAAATTCATTTTTTTTAACGGAAATGTGAAAGCTATTGTATTTCATTGGTAAACACAATATCTTAATTGTATTTGTGCAGGTAAAGAAACTAACTCTGTTAGTACAAACATGATAATAGAATAAGAGGTGCAAGGAGGCACTCCTGTATTTCTCTTCAGAATATCATTTCTCTTGCCTGGAATACAACATAGAACGAGATAGGTCTAGAAGGATTAGAGCAGCAGTGACAGGAATGTCAATTGGGCTTGCAAAGTGTTGAAGTAATTGAAACAGGATAATTAAAGTAGGATTATGGAAATTGTTCATAGAAAGAAGTATTTGGAGAGATTTGGAATGACTTTAAAGTGAGTTCTTAAAGCATTTTTTAAAAGCATATGGAAGCCCACTGCCATAGATGGTTCCTAAAATATATGCACATGGAATTTAAAAGGAGTCATGACATAATTGGGAGACAGTGCCTCAACTAGACAGCTTATGCCAGCAAGTAAAACAGCCAATGCCAGGAATGGGTTACATTTTGTTGAGTAATGGATCAAAGTAGTCGTGTCGGCCCCAAACCACAGGCTATTACCAAGACTATTGGTTGTTTTCCATAACCTGATGGTAAAGTCTTATTGTTGAAGACAACACTTACAACATCTATTATGGAGAACTTGACTGTTGCCTACCTAGTAGCTTCAACCCAACCAATTAGTATTTATGGTACTTGAAGTTGTTCTTCATACAAATAGATAAAGATGGTAATCATGAATATCACTAAGCTATAAATCATGGGACCTAAATCAGAGACCTGCCTTCAAGATATGCTGGTGTAATAGTGTTGCAAATATTATTGGTGTCATCAACCACTTTTCAAAAATTGAATTTAAAGCCCATTGCATGAGATGCAGCCCATACCTGACATTGCTAAAGTGACCAAGAACCTGAGACTAGATAAGCCACGGGCCTAAAGGAAAGCATACTACTGTTATTCTGATAAAGGAACATAGCAATAAAATGACTCCTAATGACATTTTACTATACTCATAGATCAATGCATTGGTCAACCCCCATCAGAGAAGCTTCTTTTTGCAGTAGATGGGAATTAACACAGAGATCACAACTGGACACTGTGAAGAGAGTAGGAGAGTTTGGAGCACCCAGTCCTAAATGTGATGTCTGCATCAAATTTTTCCCCTCAAGACTCAGGGATCTATGCAAAAGAGGGAGAGAAAATTCTGTAAGAGATATAATGTACGACACCAAGGAAATAGTGTGTTCCATATACAACAGGACTGATGGACATATGAACTCTCACCACCTATATGGAAGCATACATGGGACCTGCAATGATTTAATCCAGTAGTCCCAACACTGAGAAGGGGCAGTGGACTTGGGGTATCACCCTTAACCAAGAAGTTATTTGTGGATTTCTGTGGGCCTCTCTAGCACTTTGCTTCTTCCTATTCTCATGTGATCTTCATTTACCATGAACATTCCTTGTGTTCCCTCTCTGTTCTTGATCCAGTTGGGATCTCCCGCTCCCCCAAGTTCTCGTTCCTTCGACCCTCGCCCCTCATTACCCCCACTCACATCCAGACTGTTCATGTAGATCTCATCCATTTCTCCGTCATTGGGCGATCCCCGTGTCTTTCTTGGGGTCCTGTTTTCCAGGTAGCCTCCCTGGTGTTGTGAGTAGCCATCCAGTCATCCTTGTTCCACAACTAGTATTCTTCTATGAGTGGGTACATACCATGTTTGTCTTTCTGAGTCTGGGTTACCTCACTCAGGAGGATTTTTTCTAGATCCATCCATTTGCCTGCAAACCTCATGATGCCATTGTTTTTCTCTGCTGAGTAGTATTCCGTTGTGTATATGTACCACAGTTTATTAATCCATTCTTTGGTTGAAGGGCATCTAGGTTGTTTCCAGGTTCTGGCTATTACAAATAATGCTGATATGAACCCACAATAGACTGCTGGCAATAGTCGAGAAATAGCCCGAACTGACCTACCCTGGTGATAGGATGGCCAAACACCCTAATTGTCGTGCTAGAAACCCCATCCAGTGACTGAGGGAACTGGATGCAGATATCCACGGTCAGGCCCGGGTGGAGCTCTGGGAGTCCAATTGGCGAGAAGGAGGAGGGTTTATGTGAGCAAGAGTTGTTGGGACCAGGGATGGATGGAATACAGGGACGAGTGGCCAAATGAATGGAAACACATGAACTGTGAACCAATGGCTGAGGGGCCCCCAACTGGATCAGGCCCTCTGAATGGATGAGACAGTTGATTGGCTTGATCTGTTTGGGAGGCATCCAGGCAGTTGGACCGTGTCCTGTGCTCAGTGCATGAATTGGCTGTTTGAAACCTGGGGCTTAGCAGAGATGCTTGGCTCAGCCTGGGAGGAGGGGACTAGACCTGCCTGGACTGAGTCCACCAGGTTGATCTCAATCCTCGGGGGATTCTTTGCCCTGGAGGAGATGGGA
>CABHPQ010162334.1:21487-34224 GCA_902168405.1 Peromyscus aztecus
TGGGGGAATCTATGGCTGATATGTAAAGATGAATTATATTGTAAAATTAAATAAAATAAATTCAAAAAAAGAAGTTATTTGTAATTCATACTTGCCAGCAAAGAATTTCTCCAATTGAATGGGTATGTCAGTCACAATTCAGGGCAGATTCCATGCACTGGAGTGACTGGTCAACACAAAATGAAATACATGGCTTTGTTGTTGTTATTTTTAACTTTTTGTGGACTTTTTTTATATTATTTTGTTTGGTTATTTTTTTGTCTTATTGGCTTTTTGTTTGTTTTGTTTTTCTTTCTGTTTTGTTTGTTTGTTGAGAGACAAACATAGACAGATAAAGAGAAAAAAGGAAGAAAGGGAGGGAGGGGATTAAATGAGGAGATGGGAAGAATATGGGAAGAGTTAGGGAAGGCAAAACGTTATCAAAATAAATTTCTACAGAAGATTTGTTAGAAGATCAGATGTGATATTAATGTGTTTCTTTCTCTCTCTCTCTAGCCCAGGCTTGCCTGGAACTCACAGAGACCTGCCCGCCTCCACCTCCCAAGTGCTGGGATTAAAGACATGCACCACCACCACCCACCAGCTTTATTAATGTGTATCTAAGGGACTGTAATGTAAAGAGGACAATTCATTCAAGATAGGAAGAGGTACAGATATTGGTAACATGATAAAACAAATATCAGTGGAAATGTGAATTACTTCAAGTAGTTCCTTGTTGGAATAGTCAGTATTGTTTTCATAAATGGGCACAGAATATTAGGAACTGGACTCTCATTGTAAATTATGGAAGTATTAAACCCCTACTAATGTGTTGAATGCTTCTCTTGCTGCAAAAGCTGCACCTCATGGATTATAGATTCATGACAATCTTGAAATCCATCAGAGACAGTAAGTAGTTGGGTATATAAATTGAGGTAGAGATATTAAATGTAAGTGGGTTTAGCTTAAGCTAGGAGTGGATAATCATGTCTACCAAACTTTATATGGTAAAATAATTTTATAAAGGAAGATAGTAAGCTTACAGTAGGTGTCTTTCTGGGACACATGCTGTCTACTAGAATTACAGGCCATCACCCAAAGATATGAAATTTAAGTTGAACTTATATGGCATGTGAAAATTGTTCATCAAGCCTTGGGCCCTGTAAGCATACAAGAGGAAATGGTAAACAGGATATGACTATAGTGTCAGCCTGGAGTCAGTCAGACACAAGGATGTAGGTAGTATAACGAAAGCTCTGCAGATGGGAATGGGCCTTCTCCTCCTGACCAGTGTAAGCAATATGAGCTGTCTATACCAAGTGCCTCAAAATGATAAAGACTAACGACTTATAGGTAGTGACATTGAGACAAAGTGACCTTTTTATGAGGAAGAGTTTATTGTGGCTTATGCTTCAAGGGGACACAGTTCACCATGGCATGGTAGGTGAGGTGACTAGTCACACTGCTTCCACAATTAGGAAGAAGAGTAGTGTGAAGGCTGCTGTTACTCCTATTTTGTCATTTTCCTTCAGTTAGAGAAGCAGCCCATGAAATGGTTCTACCCACAATCTGTTGGTTATTCACTGCTAAGATAACTTGATTTTTAGGAGGGTAGATTGGCACAGTGACTATGGAAACCAGTATGGAGTTTCCTCAAAGAGCTAGAAACAGATCTACCTTATAATTCAGCTATACTACTCATGAGCTTAACCTAAAGAACTGTGTATCTTAGCACAGAGATACTTACTCATTCATTTCATTGCAGCTCTATTCACTGTAGCCATGAAATGGAAAGAACCTGACTGTTCATCAACTAATGAATGGACAATAGAGATATGGCACTTATACACAATGAGGTATTATTTGGTTGTAAATAAAAATAAAATTCTCTGCATAAGCTCCAGGTTCCAAACAGCCAGCTCATGCACTAAGGACAGGTCCCGGTCCTACTGCCTGGATGCCTCCCAAACAGTTCAAGCTAATCAACTGTCTCACTTATCCAGAGGGCCTGATCCAGTTGGGGGCTCCTCAGCTATTGGTTCATAGTTCATGTGTTTCCATTCGTTTAGCTATTTGTCCCTGTGCTTTTTCCAATCTTGGTCTCAACAATTCTCGTTCATACAAACCCTCCTCTTTCTCGCCAATTGGACTCCTGGAGATCCACCTGGGGCCTGGCCGTGGATCTCTACATCTGCTTCCATCAGTCATTGGATGAGAGTTCTACCAGGACAGTTAGGGTGTTTGGCCATCCGATCACCAGAATAGGTCAGTTTGGGCTTTCTCTTGACCATTGCCAGTAGTCTATTGTGGAGGTATCTTTGTGGATTTCTGTGGACCTCTCTAGCACGTTGCTTCTTCCTATCTCATGTGGTCTTCATTTATCATGGTCTCTTATTCAAGGGGACTGGACCTGCCTGGACTGAATCTACCAGGTTGAACTCAATTCCCAGGGGAGTCTTTGCCCTGGAGGAGATGGGAATGGGGAGTGGGCTGGGGGGAAGGTGGGGGGAGGACAAGGGAATCCGTGGCTGATATGTAAAATTAAATTAAATTATAAAATAAAAAAAGTAAAAAAAAATAAAATTCTCAGGTGAATGGGTGGAACTGTGAAAATAAATCATTGGGAGAGAAGTATTCCATGTGTTTCAGTTTATCTTTCATATATGGATCCTAGCTTAGAATATTTAGATACTGGTTTTAAATAGTGTCTATGGATGTCACTAAACTAATAAGGGACCATAGGCAAAGGTAAGAAGAATTGTAGAATACAGGTAATCTAAAGGGACAAAGGGGAATGGTAGAACAGGAAGTTTTATCTGAAGTGAGTGATGGGGTGGAAGGGTAGAGATACAGAGGAGAGGTACAATTAACACTAAAGTTCTTTGAAAAAGCTACATGCAAACCCACAATTGTAGACTCTTCTAAAAACACATATTGATTGATAATATAAATTGAGTTATTCTATGCAGTGAAATAATTCCTCTCCTGCATCCTACATTTGCTATCAAACCAAAAGCTTGGTCATATGTGGTTTGCCCATGTTTGAGGTACTGGCTAGTGGGTTATCACAGACCCTTAAAACAATGAAAAAGATTGCTATCACTCTTAGTTAGCTTCTGGAAAATAAGAAAAAAAATTCTTATTTCCAAAGACATCTTGTATTTGAGTCCTGGAGATATCAATCCTGTACTAATTCAGAAGTTTCACTCCTACTGAACAGCTATCACAGTGCTGGAATGTCCTGTTCACTCTCCCAGGTAGAAAAGTAATTAAGATCTTTTTTTTTTCTTCTGCTATGAATCATACTAGTTACAGGGAAAACTTACCCGACAATAAATACCCATGGCTGTAATAGTGGAGCAAATGTTCTGGGAGTAGCCAGTTGCATTTGACTAAACTTAAGACCATCTGGAAAAGCAGAATTCATGTTGGGTATTGTTAATTGGTCAAAAAAAGTGTGACTAGACAGGTCATAAGTGCCTATTACTTTATTTCTGATAAATGGATAGAGTAATTAAACTGCTCCTAAATACTTTTCTTCATACCCGTGGATAAGTTAAGCTTTCAACACTCAGCAGAAAAGAGCGATTATGTGTGTTTGTGTGTGGGGGGTGTGGGTGTGTGTGTGTTTGGGGGGGGGTGTTAGTGTACCATTCTTGAGAAAGTATTTTCTGGACAGTACAAACCCTTTACAAGCTTAAATTCACAACCATGATTGACACCATAACATTTGTACAAGATCAAGATGGACAAAATTCCAGAATAGATAAGTGAGAGGCTCACAAAGTCCCATCCCTAGCTGATAAACTTTGCAAATTGATGGTTTCTGTGAAAGGAGTGTCAGTTTTCTATAGGGGGTGTGTGGCTCTGATAGTCTGCCCATGGCCTTACACTCACATACCTACTTGTAGCACTATGGGAACTTAGTAGGTTGCAAAAGTACATGATGTTTGATAGAAAGTGGTGAAAGAGTATGGGAGTAAATGGAGAGGAGAGAGTATGGGGTAGGTTTCATCAAAACACATTATATGCATGCATTAAATTCTCAAGCAATAAATAAAAATGATAATGAAAAGAAATAGTGTGTACGTTGTCATATTATTCTTTTGTAATTAGTCCATTAAACATTTCAAAGTTAGTAGAATCAGGATAGAGTGGAAAAGATTGTCATCTTGCTTGTAGGTATTGTTTTGCTTTCCTATAATCACTCTTTTTTAATATTTGAAATTAAAATTGTTTTGTGTCACTCCCCCTCTTTCCCTGCCTCCAACTTTTCTCCCTCAAACCTTTCACATATACTTTCACTTTGAAGATGACAGCATCTTTTTCTTTGATTGTATTTTTATGTGTATGCACAAATGCACGCACACGCACACACACACACACACACACACACACACACAGCTGAGTCTGTTTTTATAGATTGTGTATATCCTGCATCTATGATTCAGGGACTATCACAGAAGGGGGGTTAAAATTTAAGAGCCAGAATACATGGAAATCCTCAGTCTCTCTTAGAAATGGCTGAATAAACAAGCCCAGAACAAGAGCAGTGTCAATAGCCACATTAACATGAAAGGGAGAAATTTCACGGTGTCACGTCAATAGACAAAGAAATGTTTTGTGTTTTGGGAGAATGAGAATTAGCCTATTCCAAGGATGAGACCTTTTATTAGCTGTCCAATGCAAAGAGGTTAGCCTATAATCATTCTTATTTTTAGCTTAGCATCATCAATAAAAATTAACTTAGTACTAAGGTAAACACTCTTGCACATATTCTCTCAATCATCTCATGGTTTTCATGTGCTTTTTCCACTCATGCATGGTGTTTTCCTATAAGTCCCCATCTGCACATTTTTTAATATGATATTGGTACTCTGTGTCTGTGAGACAGTAGCTGTTATCATGACATAATGGAAGTTTGCAGAGGATGAGCCAGGTCATTGAGCATCTAAAAAGTCCTCCAGGCAAGTGTGAGCTGATATTTGTATTCAGAATTTAAGGAGATGAAAATAAACAACAACATCAACAAAAATGAAATGAGCTACAGTTAAAAGAAAACAAGTCCCAAGTTATTTTCCCCAATGACCTGAGTTAATGGGATGCATTGTCATAGTTGGTTTTCTACAGTAACTGTAATTCTCATGGTCAGTTTTGCTTCCTTCTCTGGGAGGGGTGCATATGGACAATGAAATGAATCATTAGGGAAGAACTCAAGCCAGGTTCAGTGGAGAACAGGACCATTCTCACCTGCCACAGCAGATGCTCCTTCACAAGGCTCCTTAGTCTTCATTCCATCTAGATTTCTCCATGACCACTGCCTCTTCATTGGTCAGACTTGTGTGAAGAAATAGTCCAGAGCTGGATAAATTAGTCCCAGCAGCAGCCCTCCTCCTGGATTCTTTTCTTTCCTGGAAGATAATGTGCCTCATATAAAACCTGTGGCAGGATATTTACCCAACATAGGGAATGCTAAATCATTTTTACCCTTCCATTCCCTCAACATACATTTAGGGATTAGCATGCATCGATTTCCAGTGGACTGCTATTCACCAAAGCAGTGTCATTAGAAACAGAAATAGAACACCACCATTTGCATGGCTTTTTAATCGGCAAACCTTTGTTCAGGCTCCATAGCCTTCTGGAGCCTAGAAACACAGACCCTGGCACTTTATTAGTATTTACTTTTGCAAAATTAGTTTTTTTCATATAATATATTATGATTAGGGGTTTCTCTTCTCCATACTCCTTCCAGTTCTTCCCTACCTCCCTTCCCTTCCAGCTCTACACACTTTCTGCTTCTCCATAGAAAACACACAGACATCTAAGGAATAATGACAAAATAAAACAAAACAAAACAAATGAACTGGACTAGGACAAAACAAGCAAACAAAAGGAAGAGGCAGCAAGAAGCACAAGAAGCACATACAGACCCAGAAACATACGTTTGCACACACGGAAATTCCATAGAAACACAAAGCTAGAAGTCATAATTATACACAAATAACCTGTATGGTTAATAAAATGTCCTGACTTAACATTATTGGACAAAGAACCCCTAAAGATGCCATTGAACTTGTTTTATGTTGGTCATTCACTACTTGGAATAGAGACTTTACTAAAGAGTGTTTTGTTTCCCTAGTGAGACTCCCTTGGAGAAAACTAACTTTTCATTTGCGAGTGACTATCAGTTGGAGATAACTTCTAAATAATGAATTGGAACTAGTTTCTACTTCTCCTTTCAGCTCTAGGACCCCTTCTGGTGCAGACCTGTGCAGGCCCTATGCATGTTGCCAAAATCTCTGTGAGTTCGTATGTATGCCAGCCCTTTTGTGTCTAGAAGACCTTGATTCCTTGGTGTTCTCTATGCCTCCAGCTCTTAACACTTTTTCCACTTCCTCTTCCACAGTTTCCAGAGCCCTGAGGGGAGGGAACTGATGGAGACAACCCTTTTAAGGCTGAATGTCCCAAGGTATCTCACTCTCTATGGATGTCTGGCTGGGAATTTCTGTATCTTTTCTCATCTATGGCAGATAACGTCTCTGGTGATGGCTGAACAAGACATCAGATCTAAGAGTATAGCAGAATGTCATTAGGAGTAATTTCATTACTATGTTTGTTTCAGCACAGCATTAGTACTTGGTTTTCCCCTAGGATCCTGGTCTATGTAGTCTCAGGTTTGTGGCTTTCCAAGCAGCATTGGATATAGGTTCCATCTCATGGAGTGTGCCTTACCTCAAATCAGACATTGGTTGATTACTCCCACAGCCTTTGTGCCACCATTATAACAGCATATCTTGTAGGTAGGTCACCATTGTAGACCAAAGGGTTTGTAGCCAAGTTGGTGTTTACCTTTCTCCTCTAGTAAAGTACCCCCTAGTACTGTGAACATTAGTCCACATGGCTAAAAGTTCTAGGTAGGCACCAGATATACTTCTCTGTGTTCAATGAGTTTTGTAGGTGTTGTCTTCAATAATAAGGTTTTTACCATCAGTTTGTGGAGAGCCACCAAGAGCCTTTGTATGGAGACTCCCACAGGACCACTTCAGCCAACAACTCAGTGAGATGTAACCCATTGCTGGTACTGGAAAGTTTATTTGGTGACAAGGGGTGTCCATTTGGGGCTCCATCTCCCCCATTATTTAGAAATTTCATTTAGATAACTTTCATATATGTATATATTTTAGGACGGTTTTACTGTATTAGGTTTCCATGTAACCCCCCAAATGACTACTCTATTAATAGTCTCTAAAACTTTGCTTTGAGATCAGCATAGTCTTTGCCCTGTTTCCTCTGAGTGAACACCTTGTCTCCTTTTTCCTTTTCATCCAACTTGACTGCTTCATCACTTCAAAAACTCAGTTGACATGATGGTCTCTGTCACTTTGATCCAGCAAAGTGTCTCTTGCTGTAAATGTCATTCCATGCTGAAGCCCTGACTATAAATGAGATAATCCATGTAGAGACTCCAAAGTGCTACCACTTACGTATCAGTATGTTACCTGAACATTTACAAAATTTGTAGTTTTGACAGGTACAGAGGAATTGGGAGATCGTCAGTTCCCAATTCATATTTAAACATATTTAAGAGCCGTCCACTCTCAGCTTTCCAATGAATTGATGAAATAACCACAGCATTTTCCACACCTGCAATTTGTAAAGATTTTATATTCCACAATATCTGTAGTGTACTACAAATGGAGACAATCTAAGAATGTCCCTAGCAGTGTGCCACTTAATGTCTCCAACATTCCCATCTGTATAGGATGTATCCTGTATCCACGACTTCGGATAAATTTTTAAATTGCAACAGGCATTGAAGACATAATTAAATGAAGTAAATTGTTCTCTCTCACTCAACATGTTTTCCAAGCTAAAAATCAATCAATCTGTTTTCTTTTATTGGTTCGTTCCCCAAATATTCTGAAAATATGGGGAATAAGCCAACCTGCTTGTGGACTTGTGTGTTCAGTAGAAGTTGGGGCTTAATGTGGGCCAAAACATAATTTTGAATGACTGTTCCCAATGGTTAAAATGGATGGAATTCTAACTGTTGAGATATTTTCTCCAAGTTAAATTACCCTCAAATGTTGGTCACCTATAAACCATATATTTAAAAAATTGAAGAGAATGGGAGTTTCTGAGTTTGAGATGTAAATTCTTATTATTTTATTTCTTGTCAATTAACGTTTTAGCTATTTAGTTTTATGAGTTACAGAGTCTGCAGTGGACCTGTATAGCTAAAATGTCTAATGATCCCTGATCTTGGTGCTCATATTTGCAGTTGTTGCATTTAGTTTGGTCATGTTACAAGAACATTCACATTTTCTTAACAGAAAACTCACTTTCTATATTGTTTTGTGTAACAGAATTTTATATTTATTTGTTCTGATTTTATTTTACTCTCTATCTCCACATTAAAGTAAAATAAGCATTTGGAGTCAAATGATATAACTTTGCAATAGGTCATGAGAGGAGATAAATTGTGAAGTTTAAACAGAGGATCAGGTCCTGTCTTAAATGTATTATGTGATAAACATTTGAGTACATTTTGAAACTCCATATTGTAGTTTTTAAGAGCATAGGAAAAGAAGAAGCTGTGTTATATTTTATGGCTCTTAACTAGAATTCTAGAATAAATCCATTCCTGGCAGAATTCTTTGTGGCAAAATTTCATTCCTTTATAAGTACACAGTCATATATTTACTCAAATGTAGGCATCAGCTCTCAATTGCTATTTGTTGGGAAGACAAATGACCTTTGTGAGTACAAGCATGTCATGGTATGAGTGGTGCAGGAAGGACTCGCCTGTGTTTCTTCAGACTATCTCTGCTGCTGGCTGAGTTACAAACCAGAGTTTAAGAGGACCAGAGTAACAGTGACCGGAGTGAAAATTGAGCTTGTGAAGGCCTATTGAGACAGTATGAGTAAAGAAAAGGGTCCTCCAGAAAGAAGCATTTGGATAGTTTGGGATGGCTTCAAAGCAAAATCTCTAGGGACAGACTGGTGGCGGGACAGATGTCTCACTTATGTGATCTGAAGACTGAAATGCCAAGAGCACAGTTCCATGAAAGAGCAGAAGAGATACAAGTGTTAGCAGTGAACCTGCTGCTGTGGTAAAGGAGACACCAGTGGTAGGAATCAATACACGCATTTCACTTGTAGGATGCTTGGTATTGCTAGCATATATGGGCACAAAGCACTGCTGACTAAATGCCCCCACTATAAAATTATGGATGTATTGAGCCCCTATTAATGCACTGACTGTTGCTGTTTTGGTGAATATTCACCTAATAGAGCATAAATTCATGACAATTGTGGAATTCTACAGAAATAGTGAACAGCAGAACATAGATATAGATATAATAACATTAAAGTGACTTGGATTTAGCTTCAGCTAGGAATGTGTAATTATGGCAACCAAACATACCATAATGTGTAAAACTTGTGATAAATGATGTGGAAATGTATCTAACCTGTTTGAATGCATGGTGTGTGTCAACGTTGAAGAGAATCATTTGTGGAGATGAAACCAAATTTAACTTATGTTATTATGGGAAATGAGAGACTTTAGGTATGAACATTGTTCTCCCAGCTCTGAGACCTTTCAGCGGACATGCATGGCTGATAAGTAAGATGTAGCCACAGGGTCAGCCTGGAGCCAGTCAGACATAAGAAGGAAGGTGATGTCACCAAGTTCTGTGTAAGGGAATGGACCCTGTCCCCAATTTACCCCAGTACTGGACAAACAGTGGGGGCCTACTACTCAAAGATTATTCAATGACCTCATGGAATTGCCTCAAGATGATGAATACTAATGTCATAATAGGCAATACATTTGTAAAAATTCCATTTTTCTTTGCTATGATGAATCTTATTAAAAAAAAAACTATGTCTTTGATGACGTAGAGTTTATTGTGGTTCATATTGCAAAAGGATACTTTGAATACGGCAAGGCAGGTGAGACAGCTGGTCATACTGTTTCCAGGATCAAGGAGCTGCAGGATACAATACTGTTGCTGAAATTCCCTTGTCCTTCTCATTCCATCTGGAGCATAGCCCAGAGAGTGCTGCTGCCCGCATTCACGTGATTCTTTGCCACTGAAGTAGCTAGATAAAGAATCTTTTTGAGAGCAATGTCTAGAGGTCTATCTCCTAAATTATTCATATTACGTTGCCAGTCTATATCAGGTGCCACAACTTTAATCACAAGGATGCATGATAAATTGAAGCAGAAGCATCATAATTCTAACTTCAAACAATAATAATCCTTCACAGGAAGCAATAGCTACCAAACTGTGTAAGCAGAAAATAAAGCAGTTTGGGATCATAGCCTCATAGGTTATTCTTAATCCTTTTAATTCAATGTTGCATATAAAAATAATGATGATACATTGTTTTTTAGCTAAATAAGGCAATGTGGGGTGTACCTTGTTTTCTACAACTTTGCTCTTTGGAGGACACAAGTGAAATAGCTAGTGTGTTTTTTTTTTCATTATTTATCATAACATTTTAATAGGAGCTTTGCTTGCTTTCTCATTTAATGTTCCAGAAAAATACCAAATTCAATCCAATGTGCATTTGTTTTCTGCAGAGAAAACTGGGCCTTCATTGATTCTGATAACTATCTGCAAGGTTCCACTATATAAAGATAACATCTAGTATTGTACAGATTTGGAAAGCCATCTGCAAGCAAAGATGGCAATTAACAATTTGAAAGCAGTTATCTAGCATAGTTGGAAAAAGTAATAGCTAAAAACACAAGATTACTGAAATTGTTCATGGTTCATTTACTTAGTTTCCCATGAGCTGTACAACAGTGAGGCTCCATTGGACATGTACATAACACAGAATACTGTCAGTGAGTTGGATGCAAACAGTACTAGATATAAGAGACTAAGTAATGCAATGCCACATGTTCTGGTTTCTTTACATATATAAATCTTACTGAGACAGCTAGAAGATCTCAGTGATGGATGGGTTTTATAGTATCATGTGGTACTATGGTGGCTAATACTGCGAAGTGCCACTAAGGAACCTGCTCAGTCCAGGAAGGCCATTACCAACCCAAGCCAGATATATAGATTCACCTAAGAGTGACGAAACTATTATAAGAACAAACAAGTACGTTTGAATTTGATTTAAGTACATTTCCATTGGCTTTGCTTATGTTTCTAATTTATAAGAACCAGAAGAACTATTAGAGAGACTATGGATTTAATAAGAAATTTGCATCACTCTTCATGGATCAAAAATGGCTCTGGTGATTTACAACATAACTTGAACCATATTCATGATCTAAAAATGAGGTAAATAATGCCTATGCCTATATACCTTGTTTAATCATTGTTGTAATGAGGCTATTAGCTAAGCGTGGGTGAGAGTAATGGTATCCTCAACTTGGATTCCAGACATTGCTTCTTCCTGCCCCCTAGCAGTGTGTGGCCTTGGGGATGATGTGCTGCACTATATAGGAGGTGGAAAGTTAACTGGAGACCGGACTTTGGTTGAAACAGCTTTCCTGAATCAGCGGCCAAGCTGTGGTGGGACTCACAGAGATGCAGCTGTCTTTGACTCAACCACGTTCCTGTAAGTAGCTCTTCTCCAAACTTCTTCCAGTTGACCTTAATCTTTGCACTATTGTACAAAGCTGGTTTGGACAGTTTACTTTTTATGGTGTTATTTTCCCTGTATATGAAGTGAATTGACATTGTCAATACCTGACCCAGAGAAGTAAAACAGATAAAATTAAGAAGTACTTTCCAATCATTTCTCTAGAAAGCAGCTATTCAGCAACTCTTAGGCCAGTGGTTCCTGGAGGGGAGCCTTCCTTCCCAGAATATATATAGTAATACTAGAGACATTTTTCATTTTCATAGTTGAACTAATAGAAAAGAGGCATGTTATTGGTGTCTAGTGGTAGAAAGTTGTATGTCTACATAACTCTGAATGACAAATAAATTTTGAGAACATGGAATTATCAATTTCACAAAGTCAAAATTTCAGAAATTGAGACTTTCAACTGTAATGAAACCACAAGAGTGTATAGGCAGAATTTATAACAATTACAGAAGGAAAAAGTAACATACACTAATTCCTGTGTCTCTGATGAGTTAAATTGACTGGAATGATGTATTCATATTTTATCCTGGAGACAAATAAATAAGGATAACAAATATGCATTTATACCACATTAAAATTTCATTCAAGGAAAACACTTTTTCAGCATGCATAAAACCTGCACAAGTTTATACAAGACCAAATACCAGAACAAAAATGGGTATTGGACACATAATCCTCTACCCCTGAAGCCATTGGCAATTGTTGGGAGGGGAAAAGATATTTTCTAATGTGTACCCCTTCATAATTTAAGCATGCTCTAGTAGAAGACTGTACATCAAAGAATATTTGGGTAGCACCAATTGACCTTAAATGTTTTGTTGTTGTTGTTGTTTTTCTAACAACACAAAATTGTGTGAATGAGAAAGTTGCATGGTATGTGGATCTGGGAAGAGTTGGGGAATGTGAAGTGAACATCGAAACATATAAAAATTCTTGAAGATCAGATAATGAGGTACAATTGCTTTTATTTCCTCTTATTTACAAGCAAGATGGATTGCCAACAAGAATAAACTGGATTTTATGAAGTGGCAAATCAAAATTATTAGCTCCTGTTAGGTTTTTTAAATCCTATAGATGATGGATTTATCATCTCTCTCTCTCTCTCTCTCTCTCTCTCTCTCTCTCTCTCTCTCTCT
>CABHPQ010162334.1:34234-56273 GCA_902168405.1 Peromyscus aztecus
TCTCTCTCTCTCTCTCTCTCTCTCTCTCTCTCTCTCTCTCTCTCTCTCTCTCTGTGTGTGTGTGTGTATGTGTGTGTGTAATATTTTTGCTTTTCCTTTAAAAGGTGCCTGGTTATCTTGCATACTACAGAATATTTTCATACTTTTATTTATTTTGAATATTAGAGTTTAGATTTTTTCCACTAATAAAATTTACCAATTCCCTAATTTCCAGTTGCACATATCCATTTATCAAAGATTTTTTTATCAGAAGTTTTTTTTCAGACTAATGTCACTAAAAGTAATAGAATTTTCTTTGTAATAAAGACATGTTGATTCATCATATTGGAACTGTTAAATATTAATATGTCTAGTCCTGTGCAGGTTTCACAGCTGCTGGTCTAAATAAGTTCAGTTGTCTCTGTAGGTTTCCCCATCCTGATATTGACCCCGTCCCCTTGCTCATATAATCCCTCTTCCCTCTCTTCAACTGGACTCCTGGAGCTCGGCTTGGTGCATGGCTCTGGATCTATGTATCTGCTTCCATCAGTTACTGGATGAAGGCTCTATGATGACAGTTAGGGTATTCATCAATCTCATTATCAGGGTAGGCCATTTCAGGCACCCTCTCCACTATTGCTAGGAGTCTAAGCTGGGATTATCCTTGTGGATTCCTGGCAATTTCCTTAAGCCTTCTGCAAACAGGAGACAGTTGTGTAGCTTGGTCTGTTTGAGGGTCCCCTGGCAATGGGATCAGGATCTATACCTAGTGCATGAGCTGGCTTTCTGGAGCCCATTACCTATGGTGGGATGCCTTGCTCAGCCTTGATCCTGTGGGAGAGGGTCTTGGTCCTGCCTCAACTCAATGTAGCAGGCTTTGCTGACTCCCCAAGGGAGCCCTTACCCTTTTGGAGGAGGGAATCAAGGGTGTGTTAGGGAGGGAAAGCTGGGGTGGAGGAGTGGGAGGAGGGATGGGAGGGGGATCTGTGGTTGATTTGTAGAATGAGTGGAAATTTTTCCTAAGTAAAAAAAAAAAATTGATATGCCCATAGTTCAAAAGTAAGTTGATGATGACACCAACCTTGGTCATTATTAAAAATGTTAAAACTGTGTGTTATACAAAGTAGGGAAATATTGACAAAGGAGGAAATATTACATTTTGGTGCAGAATTATTTATTTCAGATTGCGGCATAACTCTACATTGTCAGTATTAGTAAATAGTTGTATGTTTGTTCCCATCTAGCTTGAAAATAAAGCTAATCCATAAAGCTGCCTTGTTACATTGGTGTTCCATACTAATATTAGACAAATTTAGGGTCTGGCTCAGGTGTTAAGAGCCATTGCTGCTGTTGAACAAGACTAGTGTTTGGTTCTCAACATCCCGTGGCTGCTCACAACTATGTGTAACTCTAATTCTCAGACATCTGATGCCTTTGTCCAGCATGTATGGACACATATATATGTGTAAGCAAAACACTGCTATACATAAAATAAGATAAATACATTTTTAAATGCTACAAATTTATGACTTATCTCTTATTGCAGAAAGTCATCTGTAATTCACTAGACATTAAATGGTCTGAACAGAAAGTCTTGAACAACTTGCCTTGACTTAAATTAAGCTTCAAATATTTTTAGAACGCAGAATACTCTTGGGTGTAATTTCAAAAAGTGTAAAAAGGATATTCATGATTCAAAACAGAAATCTGAGAAAATATGATTACTTAGATTAGTTTTCCTATTGGAAGCTGTCTATTCTTCCTACAGTGTTAAAAACAGTTTCTTCATAGAAGACCACTTTGACCATAAAAGGCTTCCATTGACAAGATGACTTTTAATAACCTGGTGGGAATATATCTCAGAGTGGCCCCTCTTCTTCCTTAACAGGGACACTGCTCCTACTACTGGTGTCCAACCTGCTCCTGTGGGAGAATGTGGCATCGGTACCCATGTGTGCAATGAGGAATGGTCGTTGCTTTGTGTCACTGAAGGACATGTTTGATCTGGCAGGCAGTTTGTCTCATGAAATCAGTCAAGAAGTTTCAGGAATGCTCACTGAATTTGTAAGTAACCCACTGACTTCTGACTTCTTAACAAATCAAGCCTCCACCACAATGATTGTGATACAGTATAGCCTAAAGCGAAACACACCATGATCTAAATCTCAAGCAGGCATTCCTTCCCAAAGGATAAGAATACAGCAGCTACTGAACTGTGAAGCCAATCAGAGGACAGCTGCACAAAATGTAGACTATTAACTGAAACACTATTATTTTAATGTTTATCTATTGTTTAACTTTTGTTTTAATTCACTATTATGACATAAAGAGATGCAAAACATAACAAAGGAAATGTGTTTCTCTTTTCCTTTATCTAGTGGGCTATTTGTCACTCCTGTATTATTTACTTGTTTGTCTTACCTTTTAATGAACATAGGTAAATTTTCTCACATAATACACACTAATTACAGTTTCCTCTCCCTTGATTCCTCTTAGACACTCCCCATGTCCTCCACTTGGGATTCACTCCCTTTGTGTCTCTCATTAGAAAAGAACAGGCTCTTTAGGGACAGTAATAAAATTTAAAAAAAATAAAACAAAACTCATATATAAGAATTGTATGAAAGAAAAGAGCTCAAGAGAGGGCATAAGAAACAAAGACCTGCTTGTTCATTAACTCAGGAATCCCATAAAAACATGAAACTGGAAACAGACCTGCGCAGGCCCTGTGTACCCTGCCTCAGTCTCTGTCAGTTTGCATGTGTGTAAATTGTGTTGACTTAAATGGCCTTGGTTTCTTGGTATCTTTCTTCCTCTTTGGCTCTTAGATACTTTCTATCTCCTCTTCTTCAGGGTTCCCTGGCCTCTGAGTAAAGGGATTTGATGGGAATATCCAATTTAGGGCTGAGTGGTCCAAGGTCTCTTATTCTGCATAATGTCTGGCTGTGGGTTTCTGTATTTGTTCTTCTGCAGGAGGAAGCTTCTCTGATGATGGCTGAATGAGACACTGATCTATGAGTATAGAAGAATGTCATTAGGAGTCATTTTATTTTTACATTTTCTTTGGGTTTTTTGTTTGTTTTTGTTTTTAGAAAGCAGCATTTAGTTTTACTCTAGGTCCCTGGACTATCCAGTATCAGGTTCTTGTTCACCCAAGCAGTGTTGAGTATGGGACTGACTTCTTGTGGAGTGGGTCTTAAATCAAATCAGGTATTGGTTGGTTACTTCCACAAATTTTGTACCACTGTTGCTGTAGGATATCTTGCAGGCAGGATGCCACTGTAGATCAAAGAGTTTGTGGCTGAGCTGGTCTTGATGTTTCTCTTTTGATAGTATACAAAGTACCTTCCTGTTCCATAGATATTAGCACACAGGGTTGAAGGTCTGTGAAGGCACCAGCTCAACTTCTCCATGTTCAGTGGATTCTATCGGTGTTGTCTTCAGCAATGGGGCCTTGCCATCAGTTTGTGGAGAGCAAATTATAGTCTTGGCAAAAATATAGCCTGGGTTGTTTGGTGGTTTCTAACCCCTTTGGCCTACAACTCAATTAGATGTAACCCAATACTGGTACTAGAAGCTTCATTTGGTGACAAGAGGTGGCTAGATGGGGCTCTGTCCCCCCACCACTATTTGGAGTTTTCATTTAGATCACCTTCATATATGTATATATTTGAGGAAGGTTATACTGTATAGGTTTTCATGCTACTCTCAAATGGCCTTTAATTTTAGCTGTCTCTTCCCATATTCCCTTCCTCTCCCCTTCTCCCCTTCCACACCATACTTGATCCTACCATCCCAGCCCCTCTCCTTCCACTGGACACTACAGACTTGTAATAAAGGAAACTGTGTTTCCGTGACTTGTAAGAATTAAAGAGACTTAAAGACACTGTGGCAAAGTCAGGGAGTGCAAGAAAATTAATAATTGCACTTCAGATTCCTAAATGTTATGAACTAATTTTAATGAATTAAAAAATATTTGATTTACTAACAAGGAGGTCTGGCATATGCAGGGCAATTGGTTAGGTCTTCATGATGAGCCCCCTAATTGACTATACAATACCAAATAATCATCCCTGAAATAATATATACACAAGTAACACTAAACAGACTCATTGAGTTGAATTTGTATGTCTGTGTGTGTGTGTATGTGTGTGTGAGTGTGTGTGTAGATGTAACAATGATGATAATAACAATCAAATAAAAATATGCCAAGAATTAAGAGAGAGTAAGAGTGGGATGATAGGAAGAGTTAAAGAGAGAGAGGACATGGGAGGGGTTGGAGAGAAGAAAAGGAAGTGGAAAACATGTAATTGTATTTTAATTAAAATAGTTCTCAAAGCTCATTTATTTAATATATTAGTTTAAATTTTTAGTACTTACTTTAAATGCATTAATTTTCTGTTCATTTATTTCTTTCATAATTTCCACTCTCAACTGAATATTCCACCAATTTCAGAAAAAACACTATGCTGAAGTCCATGGGCTCGACGACACAGCCCTCACCAGCTGCCACACTTCTTCTGTCTCCATTCCAGAAAACAAGGAACAAGCCAGGAACACACATGTGAGTCCTCACTCCATGTATTTTCTCAACTAAACTTTTGAAACAGTACACTGGATTTATCATACTATAAGTTATTAAAAAGTGTTGTAATAGGTGTGATAATCATATGTCCAGGAAAATTGAGACAGAATATTCAAGAAAAGGAAAAATACAATGTACAGTTGGTGAATTATAGATGAAATCTGCCAAGTAATATTTTCATATATGTATAAATTATCCATGTAGGGGACCCCTTTCCACTAACCACCAATGGGACTCTTCATATTATTCTGTTGGGGTTTTTAAACTGTCATTGACATTCAAGGATAAAAAACGTATTGATTCAGTCCTAGACAATGCCAATACAGTTGTATTTATCATATGTTAGTAATGGACCCTGTATTTACAGCTGTTTGTATCACAAACTATTCACCATTTCTTCTTGGCTTCTAAGTATCTTCTGTTTCAATTTCTGTTTCTGATCCTGTGCTGATTCCTAATTATCCTCACCTGTGTCATTCCCAAAAGCTAAAGAAAGGAGTACAATATATACTGTGCAATGTTCAGCAATGTACAGCCATCCCACTGTGTTATTACAAGTCTACACTCACGGTTCCTCTAACTCATTATTTTTATTGTCTCTCACTTCTGACTTCCTACATAAATCATCACAATATGGTTTAGATTAAATATTATCATACAGCCTTATACATCTCCACAACTAGAATGTGTTCTCTGTATTCTGCTTAATGACAAAAGAATTCTGTGTCTTTATAATTACTATTAAAATCATACTGAAATAATGAAGGAAAGTGACAAAAATCAAAGTGAAGAAATTATACGTTCATAGGTGTGCAGATTAATGTCAGGGTCTTCAATTCGATTCTATTGGTCCACAAGTCGGTTTTTATGCCATTACCAAGCTGTTTTTATTACTGTAGCTCTATAGTAGAGCTTGAAGTCAGGGATCGTGATGCCTCCAGAAAGAGATCATATTTAATGAGAGTCATCACTTCTCCAAAAACTTCATGAAGCTCTACTGGCATTTCTGAGTGTAATTTACTCTAAAATTCTAGATCACAATGCCATTTCATACTTCTACAGTTGGTGTCATCTACAAAAGATTGTTTTAAATACATATTTGAATGGCCAAGGGGAAGTTTCCTCTCAGTCTTTCGAAGATAAACTGTCTGTATCTAACTCTATTTTATTTTGATTATTCTAATGTAATTATTCAAATGTGGTTACTTAGTATGAAGTTTTACTGAAATCGGCGGACATCCTTTTGGGTGCCTGGAAAAATCCTCTGCAACACCTAGAGAAAGAAATAGCCACCTTGAAAGATGTGCCTGCTGGTGTCATTTCCAAAGCCAAACTCATCAAGGAAAAGGACTCTGGACTGCTGGAGGGGATTAAAAGCCTTATCAACATGGTGAGCCATCCCCTTATGCTTCTCTTTACTTTTCTTATCATAAATGAAGTGACAAGGGCAAGGATAACTGAGTTTTGAAGCATTTTGATTTGCAAAAAATAAAAATAATACAATTTAAAAATTAAAATAAAAACAATATTTTGGCATACAAATATCTAAAAGGCACACTATTAAGTGGATGCTGGTAATTCTAACCTTCTGTGGTGAATTTTATTCAGAACCTCCCATACCATGGCTCTCAGAAAAAAAAAATACGTGCTCCTCCATATTTTCAGTTAGACAGTAGCATTCTTGGTTCACAAGACAGATGCTTAAGTACTTGAGCAGGTATTCTGAGCATCACCACCCCTGGACTGTTCGCATCTTAAACCATCGAGTATAAAAATTGTCACATTCTAGGTTAATGATAAACACATTATACAACGAATTGATTTGGCTGAAAATAAGATATATTATGTGAGAAAGCATCTATTTTTCAACAAAAATAAAAAAGGAAAGTATTTCAATACCAGGACCTATTAAGAAATAAAGGACAAGTCAGGGACTGTTGAGGACATGGAACATTCCTTAAATGACATAATGGACATTTATTCTTTCATTGTCCTTTCCTCAAATCCGTGTTTAAAATCAAGTAATTTATTGATTGTTTATACCTAAACTTCCGTAAGAATATAATTGATCAGACAAAAAATGCAAGCACCAAATCTTTGCATTTACCTTGTCCAACATCGATGAAAATCCATACATTTAGCTAATTTTGACAATTCTAACATTTTACAAATCTTCATTCAGCACTTAGATGGGATATGCACCAAAAATACTTAAACATATTAATAGTTGACTATGCTTTGGTGATCAGATTCACATTGGAGAAACTGAGAACTACCCTACCTGGTCTGGACTGGCATCCTTGCAGTCAGACGATGAAGAGGCTCGCATTTTGGCTTTTTATAATTTGATCAGCTGCCTAGACCATGACTCTAAGAAGGTTGACATTTGTCTCAACATCGTGAAGTGCAAAGTTTCCCAACCAGGCAACTGCTAAGCCTTCTTCCATCTGATCTGCTCCTGAAATATAAAGCATCATTTAAACTTTTTATCTTCTGAATTTTGTTGTTGTTGTCTCACTTAAAAATAAAAAGTGGCAGTTTTCCTTGTACCAGGTTTCTACCTGACCCCAAATACCACACATATCAAGACATCTTTTTCAACACTCTCCCCCTCCATCTACCCTCTAGCCTGATCCTTCATCTCCACCTGCCCCACTAATCTACAAGGATGACCACAGCTAAGACTCCTAACAATAGTGGATAGGTAGCCTGACCTTAACTGGTCTCCTGTAATCAGATTGGTGACTACCCCAATTGTCATCATATAGCCTTCATCCAGTGACTAATGGAAACAGATGCAGAGATCCACAGCCAAGCACTGGGCCAGGCTTGGGGAATAATGTTGAAGAGAGGGAAGAAGGATTATAAGAGTCATGGGGTCAAGGTCATCACAAGGGAACTCATAGAAACAACTATTCTGGGCTCATAGGAGCTCACAGAGTCTGAACCAACAGCTAGAGAGCCTGCATGGGACCAACCTAGGACCTCTACATATGAGTAACAGTTGTGTGGCTTGGTCTACTATAGCGAGAAATCCAAGGAAGTCTGCTTAAGGAATATTAGGGAGTTTATTAGGATATAAACTGGGAAGAACAACTCACTAAACAAGATAAGACAAGATTGCCACCAAGTCCTGGAAGGCTAATGGCCGATCCCAAGCTGCTTCTGCCGCCTGAGTCAGTCCATACCATCTACCCCCAGGAGGGAGAGAAGAGAGTGAGGCGTCCATGCCCCCCAGGTCTTAAGCTATTCCGGAGGCCAAACTCTAGGGGCTGGTACCTTAAGGTCATAGGTGAAACATGTACCACTACAGTCTACTTGTGAGACTCCGAACAGTGGCATCAGGCCATGTCCCTAACACTTTGGCTGGCCTTAGAAAACCTGTTCCTCATGCTGGGTTGCCTTGTCCAACCTTAATACAAAGGGAGGAGCTTAGTCCTACTTCAAGTTTGATATGTCATATTTTGTTGACACCCATGGGAAACCTGTTCCTTTCAGGACAGAAACAGAGGAGGAGTAGATTGGGGGAGGGAATGGGAGGTGAATGGAGAGAATGGGAGGAGAGGAGGAAGGGGAAAACGTGGTTGGAATATAAAATAAAAATAAATAAATTTAATAAAAATAAAAGGTGGCTCCATTAGTGTAAAAGTCTCAATAGTGAATTGGTCAAATTTTCTATTAATGATTTAATGTAACATTAAATGTAATGTAACATCTATCCATACTATAACATGCTTCAATCAAACATTTTGCAAGTAATGGAAGTTAGACATGCAACCAACATATTTCATAACTAATTTAATAATTGGGAAATTCTATTATTTGTCACATTGTTAGAGTCAAGAAGTGGTGTTTTTAGAAATCTTCCTGGTGAGCCTATAAAGCTTGGACTATTTGGAATCATTCACAAAAGCCAGACCCCTGACCACACAACTTGCAGAGGTCTGAAAGACAATATAATTATGATGGATGTGCACCATCCCAAGTACTGCAAATGTTTCAAAAAGCTTAAAATGTCTCAGAACACAACTGTTAAGTGGTTCATGATTTCTTTAAAAGTTTCCTCAAATATGATCCTCTGAATTCTTATCTCCTACTCAGCAGCATCTTTCACATATACCACATGTTCTTCACCTTGAGTAGATCAAGACTTCTTTGCACAATCCTTAAATTCTTCTCATATTCACATTATTTAGTTTCCCCCTCTTGTCTTCTGTTGGGTGAAATCACAAGGTATGTAATGAAATACAAAGAGTTCCCATGATGTTTTGGGCCCTTCTTTTTTCTAGATTTCCATTCTTTGCCTTTTAGAGAATTAGATATAGAATTAGAAGACACAAAAATTGTAAACTCGTTGACTTATGATTTTAATGATTTATTGCTGGTTACAGATATTTTCTACCACTTAAAAAATTCCTCAGACACACACACAGGTACATACCAAATAAGTTACTATAAGAATTAGTTATGCAGTTTTTATTCTCAATAGAATTTTCTAAAACTATAAACAAGAAAGAACATATATTCTTTGCAGGAAAATGAAGTTGAAGACAATCATATGAAGTTATTTAAACACACCAATAAAAACTAACATTAACATATTTTCTCTAATTTAGGAGCCTAAAATTTCATAAAGATACATAAAATCATATATTCGCTCATAACCATGTCATGTGAAAGGAGATATTATATTCCCTGCTGAAACAAAGTGAGCTAACATGACAGGAAGGGAGAGAAAACGTATTGTGCTGTGTATTGGGCTGAATGTACCCAAAGTAACTTATTTACTTGTATTAAAATAGCTTTATATAATCCAGTATAGTGTACACAAAACATAAATTTAAAAGTACTGATCTTGAAGAAGTCATAGCTATAAAACATTGGATAACCTTTGTAGGTTCAGATGCAACCACATCTCCTGGTTGTCATTTGATACACCTTAGTCCCTTGTTTCTGCTGTTAATGCAGGTTATATTCTCAAATCTAATGATTCATAGTTCAAAACCCCAAAGAAGAGATAACATGGAGCCTTAGTCTTTCTTGGTCTAAGTTGCCTTACTCATTAAAATATTTTCTATTTCCTTCCATTCATCTGCATCTCTCATGATTTTGTTTTCCTTTACAGTTGAGTATAGCTGGATTGCTTATAAGTGTCCAATTTTCGTTACACAGTCATCAGTTGCTTCCATTTCCTGGCTATTGTGAAATGTACATCAATGAATATAACTAAGCAAGTATCTCTGTAGAGAATACTAAGTCAGTTGTTAGATGTAAATGATGTTTTCCTGGTGACATAGTGGCTGCACAGGAATCTACTGATACTTTAATTATCGTCTGCAGCCCCATGACCCTGCAGTCAATGCCCCACCAGCCACTCAGGCCTCGGCCTGAAAGGCCTTCTGGTCTGTGGCCCCAGCTCTGCTACAGCTATGATATGTATGCTTAAACTAAGTCTCTATCATTTTATTTACCTACAAAGACCCGGAAATAAAATGTGGGAGTAAAAACCTGTTAGATCAGAGACTCCAAGAAGCAACCAGCTGACCTTGCTTTTTAGCCAGAGGTACAGCAAGAGACATGACTCTTGTCTCCAAACCAAAAGGAAGTGCCAAACTCAAGTCCCCACCCTTTCCTTCCTGTTCACCTTCTCTATCCAAATTGTTGGCTTCTCTATGGCTAATTTGGGTCAGCTAGTCCCTAGTTCTGCCCCTGATTCAAAGTAAACTTTATTGGTAATCTGGAGTGCCACCGTGTGATCAAAATATCCCACAACATGTAAAGGAGTCATATAGGTGGGTCATTTGGTTGTGGTGGTATTGTGTTCCCCAAAATATTGTGCACACTAATAAACTTATCTGGGGTCAGAGAACAGGACAGCCACATTAAACATAGAGGATAGGCAGTGGTAGCACATGCCTTTAATTCCAGAGGCAGAAATCCATCTGTTCAAGGATACAGCCAACCATGGTGACTCACGGCTTTAATCCCAGAAATCGAGCCTTTGATCCCAGGGAGTGATGGTAGAAAGCAGAAAGGTATATAAGGCATGAGGACCAGAAACTAGAAGCTTTTGGCTGGTTAAGCTTTTAGGTTTTGAGCAGCACAGTTCAGCTGAGAGCCATTTGGATATGAGGACACAGAGGCTTCCAGTCTGAGGAAACAAGATCAGCTGAGAAGTTGGCCAGGTGAGGTTAGCTGTGGCTTCTTCCGTCTCTCTGATCTTCCAGTGTTCACCCCAATACTTGGCTCCGGTTTGCTTTATTAATAAAGACTCTTTAAGATTCATGCTACATCTGGTTGATTATCTGAACTTATTTCCATAATGATTTCAGCAGTTTGCAATCCTACCATTCTCTGAATCCTAACCAGCATTCCTTCTCAGTTATCTTCTTTATCTTAGTCACTCTGACTGGGGTAAGATGAAGTCTGAAAGTAGTTTTAATTTACATTTATTTGATGGCTAATGAGGATGAGTAATGCTTTTTAGATATTTGTTGGCATTTTTTTGTTTCTTCTTTTGAGAACTCTGTTCAGATCCATAGCCCATTTTTTGACTGGGGTTTTTTCCCTCTTGATTCTTTTGCATCAGTTCTTTATATATTATGGATATTAATCCTCTATCTGATGTATAGTTGAAAAGGATTATCTTCCAAAATGTGAGCTTTTTCACTTGATGTTTTATGTACCTGCAAAATCATTCAGTTTTATATGGTGCCATTTGTCAACTGTTAGCCTTAATTCTGGTGTAAAAAGACTTCTATTTATATTTTCTTGGTGCACCTACATCTTGTAAGTTACTGCCTTTCTATTCTAGCAGCTTCAATATTTTAGATTTCACAGTGATGTCATTGATATATTTGTGGGTAGATTTTATGCAAGGCAATAAGTATGAGTCTAATTTAATCCTTTTACATGTAAATGTCCAGTTAATCCAGTTATGCCTTTACCTTTGTTGAAGATGCTATATTTCCTCCAGTGTGTATTTTTGCCATCTTTGTCAAATATCATATGGCTCTAATTATGTATGACTAGATGTACATCCTCTAACCTGTTTCATTGATCTGCATACTTGCTCTCATGCCAGGATCATGCTTCTATGGTATGGTGAAGAGGAGTGAGGGACAGTGGACATACCAGTCTGGTTTTTATTATTTTTTTTTATTTTGTTACTATTTCAATCTCCTTCTAGGTTATGAAGTTGTTGATCACTTCTTTGTTGAAATTTGGTGGTGGTTCAGATGTGTTTAGAAATCTGTACATTTATTTTAGTTTTTCTAACTGATCAGTAACAGGTTTTTAAATATTTTGTTATAATATTACAAATTTATTTGGTGTTTGTTGTAATGCTTCTTTGCTCACCTATGGTATTTATTAATTTGAGTCTCCTCTCTCATTTCTTTGGTTATTCTGGCAAAGGGTCTGTCAGTCTTGTCTGTTTTTTTAATGATATGGTTCTTAGTTTAATTGATTCTTTGTGCTTTTGTTGTTCCTTTTTCATTAATATCAGCTCTGGATTATAATAAAAAACATTTTAAAACTCGTACCTGTACAGGTATGAGAAGAACACAGAATATCAAATAAACAGAATGAGAAAACATACTCTCCTATGACATATTATAAACACTAGTATATAGAACAAAAACTGTATGTTAAAAGCTGGGAAGAAAAATGAAAAGACATGTACAAAGGAAAATCCATCAGAATGATTAATTTCTCAGTGGAAATGTTAAAAGCCATAAGTTCCTAGAGTAATGTGTTCCAAATTTGAAAAGACTAGTTAGATCAAGCAAGATCATTTTATCTATCAAAAATACCTTCCATAGTTGAAGGAGAAATAAAAAAAAAATACCTTGACATAAACAATCTAAAATAAAATAAGTAATGTCCACTGGGTTAGTCCATAAAAAGATACCAGAAATACTACTTTAAATTGAAAAAACAACTATAATTTCTGAAATCCAATAGGAATGTAAACATAAACAGAAAGAAGCAATACAATGACTGCTATCAACACACTCCTTACAAGAATCACTTTTAGTATTACTTGCCTCAGTTCTCCAATCAAAAGACAAGATTAGTTGAATAATAATAATAATAAAGCATTTTTTGTTTCCTAAACAAAAGTTAGCTTAAGACATTGACACTAGCTTACAGTGAAAAGATGGCAAAACGACTTCAAGCAATTCATAACTGGAAACAAGTGGACATCAATATTCTAATATCTGTCAAAAAAGACTGAAAACCACAATTAATCAATCAGAAAATAAAAAGTAAAATACTTCATTCTATTCAAGAGACCAATTAATCAGAAGATGCTAGAATCCTAAATACGTATGCACCAAACTCTGGAGTGCCCAGTTTGATGTAAAGCATACTACTATAGTTCAAGACACAGATTAAACCCAATTCAATAATAATATGTTACTTTAAAACCTCACTTTCACTAATATGTCATCTGTTCAGAAAATATCAGAATTACATAACATCATGCATCAAATAGAACAAACATATCTACACAACAGTTCTCTCAAATACCAAAGAATAATTCTAGTCAAGAGCCTATGTAAGTTTCTATAAAATAGAACACATTGGGACACAAAACAAACATCAGCAAATTTAAAAAATTAAAATAACTGTGTGTATTTTATCTGACCACAATTCAATAAAGCTTCAAATTAATGGCAAAATAATCTCTAGAAATTACATATGCTCAGCAAGACTAAACAACACAACATGGAATGATGAATAGATAAGTGAAGAACTTTTTGAAGTGCCTCATAACAAATGAAAGTGAAAACACAGCACAATTTTAGAGAACACTAAGAAGTTGTAAGAGGATGATTTTAAAATTCTTTTTTTTAACTTTTAAAATACTTTATTAATTATTCGAGAATGCCATACAATATATTTTGATCATACTCACTCCCTATTCCTGTCCCCAACTCTGTCCAGATCCAACCATACCTCACTACCTGATCCCCCCACCCACCCTGTCCCGTTTTGCTTCCTCAATTTCATGTCCTCTTTTTAAAAATAATCCATTGAGTCCATTTTTGGCTGCTCATGTACTGGATGTGGGGCACTCCCCTGGAGTGTGGTCTGCCAGCCGGTGGCTGCAAGCTGAAAGAAAACTGACTTTCCTTCCTTCAGGAGCCATCGCCGCCTGTCAATAACTCCTCAGAGGTGAGGGCTCTGCCCATTCAGTACTGGAATGTTGACTGGCTCTATCTTGTGCAGGCAGCCACAGTTGCTGTGAGTTCGTAGGTGCAGCAGTCCTGTAAAGTCCAGAGACACTGGTTTGTTCCAGTCTTCTCCAACCTTTGGCTCTTGCAATCCTTCTGCCCGCTCTTCTAAGGCGGATCCTGAGCATTGGACAGGGGAGGGGAGAACCATTCGTGGCAGAGAATTCCACAGACATTTGTTTTCTGCCCTTTGACCGCTTGTGAGGTGTTTTTGTTTTGTTTTGTTTGTTTGTTTTGTTGTTGTTGTTAATTTCCATTCGCCACACAAAGAAACTTTTCTGATGAGGACTGAGAGCTCTTATTCAGATGGGAGGTCCCGATTTTAAAATTATAACCAACCATATTTTAAAAAAAAATCAAAAAGAGCAAAAATAAACAACCTAATGATGCAACTTAAGATTTTGGAAAAAATATCCAGCCAATAGGAAGAAATAACAGTGTATTCTTATGTAGTAAAAATTAATCACATACTCCATAAACAGACCTTTTGAATTTCTTATGTATTCTATGCTAGCCATATAATATGTGGTTTCATGAAATATAACCTCAGTCAACTTATAGATTTTTTTTTACTTTCATGGAAATAATCAACACTGTTATATGCTATAAATGGTCCATTTCTTCAAATGAAACTCAACTATGAATTCCAAAGAAGAGGAGGAGGAGAAAGAGGAAGAAGAAGAAGAAGAAGAGGAGGAGGAGGAGGAGGAGGAGGAGGAAGAGAAAGAGGAAGAAGAGGAGGAGGAGGGGGAGGAGGGAGAAGGAGGAGGAATAAATGGAAAAGGAACAAGTCGAAGAAGAGAAAACACAAATATACAAATTCCTGTTAGAAATAAAGTTGTTGACATATCCTCCAATATTCTTTTACCTAGTTATTGCTTATGCTATACAACACAGTAGCTCTATTCAATGTAGTCTGAACACTCCAGAATTCAATTAAATGTCTCCATTATGCAGAGAATTTTTGCAATTAATGTTTAATAATTAAGCTGAAGTATTCAATTCAATTATGGAAAAATATATTTCATAAAATTGAGTAATTTTTTGCCAAATTTTTCTCTCAGTAAGCACATTCCCAACACAGTGAATAAAGTGATGAAAGACATATTTAAGTCATGAGAAGAATGGAGTTTGAATTTTTAATAGCAAGTACTTTAAAGATAAAGTATGTTTGGAGTTCAGTGCACACTCTTGCCTTAAGGACTCAAAAGAGTAAAGGGAGACAGAGACAGCTGAGAGTTTGCATGAATTCAAGAGATTAAAGGGACTGTAGATACATTTGGAGAAGTCTATTCCATTATTTCTGATGGACTGCTATTGCTATTACAGGTAGAAGTGAGATTCAGATACAGCAACCCCTACAGTGCAAGAAGATAATGATTCGGCTGGTTCATCTTTAAGTATAGAGAATATTTTCAGTGGTGAAAATGTAGATTTCTACCCCTCCTCAACCAGCGGCCACTCTGGTCACTAGAACTCCAGGTAGGCTACCTGCATGAGGACCACCCCAAACCTTTTATTGCCTGTCTACCCTACCCACAAGCTTCCTTCCCTCCTTGTCACTATGTTCCAGCCCCTAAATCAGGTGGAGGGCCTCTGACTGACAGGAGGCCACACCATCCAGCAGAAGCCCAGATAAACCACCCACTAGGGGACATCCCCGACTCTCTGGGTGCCTACCCACCCTTTCTGCAGTCCACCTCCCCTCTTCATTGTCATGCCTCCACCTCTGACTCTAATAGAGAATTCCTGCTTGACCAGAAGGCCATGCTGTCCACCAGAACTCCAGGTAGGCTGCCTGCCCATGGAGCTTTCACTCTCCCTGTTCCCCCGCACACACTATCCCCAATACCCAACCTGTCCCCATCACCATGTCTCCATATCCAAACTCAATTGGAGAACCCCTGATTGACCAGAGGCCATCCTTTCCATTAGAAGTTCAGCTTCCAACTCAAGTGTAGACCCTTTTCTCAACCACAGGCCATACTGGCTAGAAGACAAGAGAGGAAACAAAAACCAAGGAACAAAATACCTATCTAACAAAGACAAACTCAGAAATCAGAACCTAAACCTACAATCACCCCAAACCCAGATATCTAGATGCCAGATTAAGAACCTAATCAACAACAGCCAAGATAATATGTCACCACCAGAGTCCAGCAATCCTACTACAACAAGCCCTGATTATTCCAGCACAGCTCAAACACAAGAAAATGACTCTAAAACCAACTTTATGAAAGATGATAGTGATACACGGTCAAATTAACTTAAAAATCACGTAGCCATCTCAATGGATGCAAAAAGAAAGCCTTTTACAGACCCAACATGCCTTTATGATAAAAGTCCTAGATAGAGTAAGACTAGCAGGGACATACCTCATCATATAAAAAGCTGTATGAGAAAGCTATAAGGAAAATCATGTCTATGCAGAAAAAAATTGATGCAATGCTATTGAAATTAAGATAGAGCTGGTGGCTGTCTCCACTCATTTTAAACATTGTGCTCAAAGTATTAACTAGAACAATAAGAAAAAAAGAATAAAAACAATGAAATACAATTGGAAAAAAAAACAAACTTTTCCTATTTTCGGATGACATGATATTGCACATCGGAGATGGCAAAATTCAACTAGAGAATCTCTACAGTAAAAACCTTTAATCTTTGAAGAAAGAAATTGAGAAAAAGACACTAGAACATGGAATGGCAATCCAGGTTCACAGACTGATAGAATCAATATTGCATAAATGATCATTCTACCAAAAAAAATTCAAGTACATTCCCAATCAAAGTACCTATAACACTCTTCACATAAATAGACAAAAAATACCCTAAAATTCATACAGAACTCAAAAGAACTAGGATAGCCCAAATTATCCTGAGCAAAAAGAACAATGCCCGAGAATTTCCCATGCTAGACCTCAAGACATATTACAAAGCAATAGTAATCATAATAATCAAAATCAAAATGGCACTGGCAATAAAAGAGATATGTAGAATAATAGATCAAAATCAACAACTCAAAATGAGTACATGTAATTAGAGACCTCTAACCTTCAAAAAAAGGGGCAAAAACGCATACATTGGAGAAAGACTGCATCTTCAACACATGATGCAGGGAAGCTGGATGTCCATATGTAGAACAATGAAATTAGGCCCATGTCTATCACCTCTCACAAAATTTGTCTCCAAATAGAGCAAAGACCTAAATGTGAAACATTGAAGCTTCTAGGATAAAACATATTCATTATCCCCAGCATATAGGTGTAGGAAAAAACTCTTTCAATTGCATCCCATTTGCCCAGGAATTCAGGTCAGTAATTGACTAATGGGACCTTTTAAAAAAAGTTCTGTGTAGCTAAAGGAACAATCAACCAAATGAAAAGGAAGTAAACAAAATGAGAAAGACTATTTGCCAGCTATACATCTGGCACAGAATTAATATCAAGAATATATGAAGGACTCAAAAAACAAAGAGTCAAAAAGAACAAATGTCACATTTAAAAATGGGTTATAGATCTGAAGAGAGCTCTCAAAAGAAGAAATAAAAAATGGCCAAGAAATATCATTTGAAATATCCACTGTGTCTAACAATCAGAACAAAATAGAAATCAAAACAACTTTGAGATTTCATCTTAACCATCCCTCCAACCCTCAGTCTGAATGGCAAAGGTCAAAAGAAAATCAAAACAACAACAAAAACCCCTAGAACAAATGTTGGTGAGAATGTGAACAAAAGAGAACCCTTCATTCACTTTTCCCGGGATTTCAACCTCTCTGAAAATTAGTAGAGAGAACAAAATAGAACAAATCTACTATATGACCAGTGATACCACTCTTCAGCAGTATGCCAAAATGACCCTGTATCCTACTTCACAAGTATGTTCTCAGCCATGTTCATTTCTACTCTATTATTAATTGCTAGGACATGGAAACAATCTAAATGTCTTTCAACTGAAAGGAAGTTTAAATACAATGAAATGTGGTATTTATACACCACCACATGCAATTCAGCTGGAAAGAAAAATGAAAACATGACCTTTGCAGGTAAACTAATAGAGCTAAAGAGACTACATTGCAT
Organism: Peromyscus aztecus; assembly: GCA_902168405.1. Classification (NCBI taxonomy): domain Eukaryota; kingdom Metazoa; phylum Chordata; class Mammalia; order Rodentia; family Cricetidae; genus Peromyscus; species Peromyscus aztecus. The sequence goes on from CABHPQ010162334.1 coordinate 52,119, forward strand.
GAAACAACCCAGAACCAGAAAGGCAAATGTTGTATGTTCTCTCTCATCTTCAGTTCCTAGTCTTATGTCCTCAGATGTGAGTATATAATCTGAAGTAACTGCAGAAAAGGGACCATGGCAGGGACAATTAAGAGGAATAGCAGGGTACACATGATTGGAAGGAGAAGAGAGGATAATGGGGAAACTCTAATTAGGTATGAGGAAGGAAGATAAATATAGAAGGAGGCCAGAAAGGATAAAATAACAGTAATGGTATCTAAAGAAGTCATAAGGCATCATATTATTATCTATCTATATTAAATTCCATATAATACATATAAGTCTATTTATATATAAACATATATAGATTAAATAAAAATTTTCCATCTAGCCTGACAGTGTTTTCTCCACAAGTCATTGACTACACAACAAAAATCCATCATAAGATATGAGAATCTCCCTTTTTACTTATTTATTAGGGTTGTCTAAGAGACTCACAAAATATTACAGGCTATTTTTGTTACCCTAGTTGCCTCCCAGAGGTGAAAGGTAAGTCCCTATTGCTGAATACAGGTTGCACACAGGGCCCAGAAGACCTGAGCTGAATCTGACTTAAAAGTCTCCTCCCTGAGGACTAAATTTTATGGTACCAGAGTTGCCCTGAAAGCTTCCATAGGATGGAAACAAACAGTCCAACTCAGCTCTGATGCCTGTGAACCACAACAAGAACAGCATGGAACAATAATCATAAGGATGCAATAGTGGTATACATACCTTCATTGCAACCAAAAACTCTAATTGGACTTGAAACCTAAGACCAAAAGGAATTACTGATATTGGAAACAGAACCAACTACCTGGGGCTAGTGAAGTCATCAGTCTTGGAGGAGAACTGACAACTGCCACTTTACTAAAATATCATAATTTCTAACTACATTCATGATGTTTATCCTTATACCCACAAAGATGTGTAGTTCTCAGCCCTCATCAAAACCTTCTCTTGGCAACAGAGACCATTACAGAAAACCACAACTGTCAAAACACAGAGAACAAAGGGTCATGTGGTGCACAGTCCCAACTGATGATACCTAAAACACAGTTTCTGAACCTGATGTTCAGGGATCACTGCAGAAGAAGGGATGGAAAGATTTTAAGAAACAGGGGGACAGAAAGTTTTCTGTGAGATTGTATCTCCCAGAAATATGGCAGAGAGGCTACACTCACATAGTCTTATCAACAAGGGTGCATAAACAAGACCTGAAGAGGGAAGATGCTAATGGGCAGGAAAGCATAAAAGGGGAAAGCTTGTAGTGCCTCAAACCTAGACAAGAATTAAGGATTTGTGAATGTTGAGAACACAAGAAATAGTCTTCTCCCCGGGAAGAGCATGTCTCTCCTAGTGGATATCCAATACCCAGTAGTCATCCCTGAGATTACAGGTATACAGGCAACGTTAAATGGGCAATACAAGCTATATTTCTCTATTAGGATAGGGGTGTGTGTGTGTGTGTGTGTGTGTGTGTGTGTGTGTGTGTGTGTGTCTTAACAACAGTAAAAGAAAAAAAGGCTAGGAGTAGGAGAGAGAACAATTGAGAGAGAGAACGGGGGTTGAAGGAAGGGAAGGAAATGGGGAAATTAAATATTATGTTATAATTTTAACACCGCTTCCACACCTCACAGTCTGTGGCAGGTGGGAGAGCTGCCCTTGAGGTCATAAGAGCATGAGAGCTGCTCCTGCCCCTCACCAGCTGCAGCACTTGGTTGAGCCGATCCTGTGTCTCACCTGAGCAGCACAGTAGAGCCAAACCTGTTGGCGTGGGAGTAGGTGAGACAACCCCGAATTTGTGAGAGTGGGGGAGCTGGCCCCACTACTCATCTGTCATGAGGTGGTGTCTTGGGCAAGGGAGAGATGCCCCTCATTATCCCTTGTACCCCACCGTCTACAGTAGAGGAGAGATCTGATCCTCCCCCTTAGCACCTGTGACATTCAGGAAAGTAGGCCCTGCTCCTCGCCTGAGCAGCACAGTAGAGCTGACCTTATTGATGGAGGTGCAGGTGAGTCAGTCTTGAGGATGTGAGAGTGGGATCATGTCCCCCATCATCTGCCATGTGGTGTTGAGGGCAAGGAAAAGATGCCCTCTTCTCCCTTGCAGCACCTGTCACCTGTGGCAGGCGAGAGAGCTGACCCTCCCCCATACTAGCTGCAGCACTTGGGAAAGCAGTTCCTGAACCTTGCCTGGGCCACAGAGTAGAGATGACCCTATTGGGGACTGCTAGTGAGCCGGCACCAAGACTGTGAACACGGGATATCTGGTCCTGTCCCTTGTCTGCCATACCATGTTGTGTATGGGTAAGGAATAAATGTCCTCGCTGCACCCTGCCCCTTGCTGCCTGTGGTGGGTGGGAGAGCTGGCCAAAAGAACCAGAGAGCTCTCCCTGCCCCTCATCAGTTTCAACATTCTGGAAAATCGCCCTGGACCTCACCAGGGCAACACAGTAGAGGTGGCACTGATGTTGTAGTGTGGAAGAGCCAACCCTGAGTGCATGAATGCAGCTCATTGTTGCAAGCGGTGATCGAGCTGGGGCAATGCAGGAGAACTGGCAGACTGGCCAACTCTGCAACTACCCAAGCCTAGAACTAAGGTTTTGAATTGGCCCACCTCAACTTCCGCCCCATCTTTGTTCTGCTGGAGCATGTGAAAGGGCTGGTCCTACAGACCTAAAGCAGCAGAATCTCCAAGACACAGGGCAACAGCAGGGTATCCAAGAGGACTGACTCCCAGTGAGTGCCCAGTATTAATAGTGTAGCAGAAACCAGAGGCCTTGAACCAGACCAGTGACTCTTTGCAATGAACCCTTGCAAGTAAAGATATGTGGATAAAAGGGTGCATTGTATGACTCACTGTGTCACACTACAGCTTCCATGACGATATTTTTCTTTTTCTCTTTGGAATTTTATTTTATTTTATTTGTGGGGGAGGTTGCAAGGGCAGAGGGTGAATACAAAGGAGTGGGGAGATAAATGGGTAAAGATGCATGATGTAAAAGACATAAATAAAAAGAAAGTGAAAAATAATAATGTAACTTCAATTTTTTATTCATCTATTTATTTTACATCCTGACTGCAGCCTCCCCCCCAATCTTCCCTTCCAAGTCCCTCTCCTCAATCCTTCCTTTTATCCCCCAATCTCCTCCTCTGCCATCTCCATCCAGAAATAAAAGCAGATCTCTGATGAGTATCAATAAAACATGGCATATCAGTAGCTTCAATTTTTTAAAATAATTAACAACAACAAAAGACTGTTCAGCCTGGCTTATTTTTGCTATTACTATTTAATAAATAATACTATTTAATAAATGAAAGCAAAAACTATTCCTTGGCAAATAAAATTATCAAGAAATAAGTAAGAAAAGTAAAAGAATATAAAAGGAAAAAAAGATGGAATAACAATTTCTAGAAAGTTCTACTGCTAAAAAAAGATTTAGATTTTGACCAAGTTTAACAGCCTATCAGCACTTTAGTTCATCCAATTTCTTTGACTCCTTTTCTTTCTTTTTACTTCTTTTCTTCTTTGGCCCATGATCAATTTCTATTTAGTCCACTCACAACTTTCACTCCATGTCCATGAAGACCTTGACTTAGACGTCTTTCCTTATCCAGAAATCTCCACATGATCCACTATATGTGCACTAAGTCACCCTGAAAACCACACTACTTTGAAGATCTGAGATGAGAGGATCCAGAATCCTTCATTAGTTAGGAGAAGGGATCAAGCCATGCTACCATCAGTCACCTCTCCAGACTGAATAAAGATAATGTCCCCTTGGCTTTATCTATGGTTTCTCGATAGAGTATTAGTTATGGTGTAAAAAGTAAGAGAAAATGGTATGCCGTTCCTCATGAGAAGGTCTATGCAAAAATTTGACTTTAAAATAAACTCTGAATCTAAGCAATCAAAAAAAAAATGGGAGAGATTCCAGAAGGTGGGCAGGAATAATTCAGAGTTACTTCAGGTGGTGTTTGCAAACCAGGAAATTCTTGCCTACTAATTTTCTTTAACACTGAGGGGAAAAGCAGCACCAACTCCTAAGGCCACTATAGCTGACAAAATTCTTCTACTGATAGTGACACCACAATGAGTGTTCCCAACAGTGTGTATATTAGGAAATCTTTAGC
>CABHPQ010162335.1:0-22644 GCA_902168405.1 Peromyscus aztecus
TTTTGTCAAGCAGTCAGACAAGAATAGTTTCTTGCCCAAATGGCTATTTTTGCCAAGAAGAAGATAAACTCCATATGGAATGTCTTTGACAACCATCTTTCTCTTTGAAGTAAATTGGTGCTGCCAGGAGCAGACATGTCTCACTGTCCAGAAAGTCTAAGTTTTTGAAAAATTTTAAATGCCATATTTTGTAGGTCTTTGAAGTGTTTGAAGATTACCTACCTAATTGAATTATATCTATGCACACCTAGAAAACTTAACATGACTATAGAAGACTAATTATTAATGTGTATTTCTTAGTTACCCATTACAATTTAAATGAGTTACATAAACATAATACCTTAAACAAGAGTAGAAATATATATATATATATAGTATAACAAAATCAACTCTAAATTTGTATCAATAAACTAGAATCTATAACAATGTAAAACATTTTAAATAAGTTGTTACTCTTTATCCTATCATAGCTATACCCCCTTTTCTTCTTTAGAAAGAGATTGCATTTATAATCAACCTGCTTTAAATAAAAATAAACATTCATAAACAATATTTTGGGAATTTGGGCATAGCTTCTCATACTATTTCCTGCTGCATGAAGGCACTGGCAATCTAAAGGGGATCCTGAGAAAATTAAGAATTATGGTCAAGTCCTGATTGGAGTAGTCTGTGATGCTGTATTCTCTGAACCAGTTGCCTTGAAGCTGTTTTTGGATGTTGGATCATCTGGGCCTCTCAGGGGGTCTTTCTTGATCAAACCATATTCGCTCAGAAGCAATCCACAGGTTCTCATCTTCTGTGGAAACAAAAGTGAACCTCTTTTCCAAAGTAACATATCCTTGGACATAAACTTTGAAGTCCAGATACCATATATATACACATATATATAGCTTAACTCAACAGCTTTTACAATCAAATGTCTTTCTGCAGTTAAAAATCCCAAAGACAATATAATCCAGATTCTCTGTGTGATTTCCATCTTTACGTGGCTTTTTTAAAAATTACTTTTACTTTCTCTTTAAAGACTTTATTTTTAAAACTTTCTATTTCTTTATATAACTGTCTATATTCCTTCTCCTCTCTCTTCCAAGCCTGCATATATTTTTACACACATTTTAAACTGTTTAGAGGTTGACTTTATCTGAATCTGTTTAATTGTGAATCTATTGCTTTAAACTGCAGCATTAACAGGACTAAAATAGCAGCTTTGGCTGCTGGCTCTGCCCACCTCAGCTTTCCAACATGGTGGGACTATGTTCACCGCCAGCTTTGGGGGAACCATGCTCACTGCTGGACTCTGGGAGGCAGTGGGTCTATGCCCCCATCCAGCAGCGTGTAGCTCAAAAACTTTCTTTTCCCTGTACTAGCAAAAGCTAAATCTGCCACACACCATGTTACACAGCTTGCAGAAACCTCTTTGTAACTTGGTGGGAATCTGCCACGTTTCACTCAAGCCTGAATGCTGCAGCTTCTCGCAGCCTACGTGAGACATAAAGCAGAAACCTGTTTTTGGCTCTGTTTAAAATTGCTTATTAAGTATTCTCAGGTTTCAGGTGGAAACTTGAGCCAACACATCGGGCACCAAATGTAGTTGTAAGGTTCCCTGTGTCCTGCCCGGTCCACAGCTGCTCAGATCAAAATAAATACACAAAGGCTTATATTATTTTAAATTATATGGCCTAATGGCTCAGGCTTCTTGTTAGCTAGCTCTTATATCTTAAATTAATTTATTTACATTTCTATAAATCTATACTTTGCCACGTGACTCGTGGCTTACCAATACCTTACATCTTGCTTCTTATGGCGGCGGCTACCAGTGTTTTCTCTACTCTTTCTTCTTCCTCTCTCTCTAGTTAGAATGTCCCGCCTAACCTCATTCTGCCTCACTATTGGTCAGCTTTATTTATCAACCAATCAGAACAACACATATTCATAGCATACAGAATGACATCCCCATCACAATGAACATGTTAGATCACTTGAAACTGAACTCTTTAGTCCTAACTTAAAGAAATACTTCCATTCTTGGGACTCATGGAAATGGGGTACTTGTAAAGACATATGTTTTCTTTGTATGTAGATAGGGTGAATCACAGGACAATCTATCACACTAGGAAGGATGGTACTCTTACAAACACTTGTTTTCCAGTGTGGCACCCTACAAAGCACTATATGCATTGGCTGTTATGCAGGGACAGGGCTGGATAGTGGGTGCATAAGACATCAGGGCAGCAGAGACAAGGGGAAATGAGAGGGAGACTGGCTTAGACTGGAGGGAAGGAAGTTGCTAAGAACAATTTTCTCCATGAGAGAGAGCTTGGACAAGCAGTTTATCCCTTTCAAAACCATGCCAGTTGTGCTGAGTTGGCAAATGCTGGGTTAATGTCTAAAGGTCTGTTCTGCATCTGCAATGTTTATCTGAGTATTCATGGATGAAGGCAGCTTGCTGACCAAATAATGTGACTTCTGTGAGTTTCCCATTGCATTTGAGTGAGTTGTTCATTCGCAACTATGTGAAAGGACAGATGCTGCTTCCTAATTGGGGCTAACCAGGCTGGACTGCAAGAGAACAGACTAGGTAGGGAAGGTAGTTGGCCATTTCTAAATGACCTGCATCCAGGTGAACTTGTATGATCTCTACAGACTCGATTTAGTCTTACATTTATAAGTGCACCAACATTTGTTAGACTTTGTTATGCATTCATTTATATTAGCTTGCTGGTAACAGATCCACAGAAATATGCCAAAGGTCAACAGGGTCTGCAGACTCCTCTCCCATCCCTTACCATCCCGGCAGGGGACTGGATTACAGGTAGGAACTCTGCATCCACAGATGACTATTAGGAATTAGTCATGCAACAGTTCAAAATAGTATGAAAAAATGACATGCAGATGAAGTCATTAGGCAGGGTCAGCCATGTTCTGAGAGTCTCGGCCTGAGGCTAAGAAACTATTTGTTTGTATTTAATCAACAAATGAATTAATTAATTCCTTACAAAGCTTCAGGATTGCCTGCTTACCTTTCCTCACTTAGAGCTGGAGAGGCTGTTTGTGAGTTAACCAGCTAGTGCCCTGTGCAAATGGTAGCTCTGTCGACTTCTGTATCTTCCTGTCCAGCTCTCTGAGCACTTTGGTGTACTCTTTAGTAGAGGATACCTATTCCTCTGGCTGTGTGGTGGTTTCAATAAGAATGGCCCCTATAGGCTCAGGTACTTGCAGGCTTAGTCATGAGGGAGTGTCACTACTTGAGAAGGGGTAGGAGGTGTGGCCTTGTTGGAGTGGGTGTGGCCTTGTTGGAGTGGGTGTGGCCTCGTTGGAGTGGGTGTGGCCTTGTTGGAGGAAGTGTGTCCCTGGGGGTGGGCTTTGAGTTTTCAAAAGCCTGGCTCAGTGTCATGTTCTCTTCCTGCAGCCTGTGAATCCAGATGTAGAACTTTGAGCTAGTTCTCCAGTACCATGGCCCTGCTGCCATGATGATCATGGACCAAACCTCTGGAAATGCAAATCCCAACTAAATGCATTCTTTTATAAGAGTTGCTGTGGTTACAGTGTCTTTTCACAGCAGTAGAACAGTGACCAAGACAGGCTGACTTCAGCCCTTTCTCTGGCTGATCTGTGACTTTTTTTGCTAAAAGACAAAGGGAGACTACAGAGGAGAGACTAGATGTAGGGCTCAAGGTACTAGAAGAAAACTCAAGTCTCACAGAAGGGGCTTCCTGTAGAGTTCTCAAAATATAATGCATCTGCTGACCTGGACACAACTTAATTAACATGTGTCAAGAAGACAGTATTATTGTCCACAGGGTAGGATTTAGTTCATTTCAGTTGTGAGTTTTGCTATTGAGCAGATAACTCTGCTCAAAACTTTAATGTTAGGGTTAGAGTTAGGGTTAGGATTAGGAACCTAAAACTGTGAAGATTTTGTTCCTATATTGACCTAAAATTTACATACATTCTAACAAATTCTTCAGGAAGTTTCCAGACATGGCCATCATTCTTTATATGTAAGCATAGGTTGAACTCTGTGCCCATCCAGCCTCAGAACAGAAGAACTGGCCAGTTTAAGGTAATTCTGGACTTCTTGGTTTGGCATTTCTCAAAACAATGGCTTACTTGATACAAGTGGAAACATTTTTTGTTAAACTTTTGTTTTTTAATGCTTTTATTGTTTGGCATTTTTATACTTTTGTACAATGGGAAGAGACATTGAACGCTAAAAGAACAAACTTACCCAGAGAAGTATGTGCATATGTGCCTGCGTGTTGTATCTCTCTGTGTATGTACATGTATGTCTTTGTGTGTGTGTGTGTCTGTGTGTGTTTGCTTGTGTGTCTGCGTATGTGTGTATGTGAGTGTGTGTGTGTCTCTCTCTGTGTACATGTATGTCTCTGTGTATGTGTCTGTGGTGTTTGTATATGTGTCTGTGTGTGTTTTTATGTGTGTCTGTGTATGTGTGTGTTTTTATGTGTGTCTGTGTATGTGTGTGTTTTTATGTGTGTCTGTGTATGTGTGTGTATCTCTGTGTGTGTGTATACATGTATGTCTCTGTGTGTATGTGTGTATGTATGTGTGTGTACATGTATGTCTCTGTGTGTGCATGTGTCTCTGTGTGTTTGTGTGTCTGTATCTGTGTGTGTATGTATATGTGTCTCTGTCTGTGTGTATTTTGTTAAGCTGGTTAAGCTCAGCTCTGTCCAACAGAAGACTCTCCAGAGACAGTCTTTGGTTTTCAGTTTCTGCGTAGTTTCTGTGCAGCTGCATGCACAGCCTAACTTCTTTGATTCTAACTTCTCAGGCTAAATTCTGCTTGTCTGCTAGCAAGTCAGCGCCTAGCTTGTTTCCTTAAAGTTCCTCACTGAAGCAATTCAGTGTAGACACTGCTTACCTTTTCACATCCTTTAGGCTTCTTACAGTGCACTGAACTCTTGCCTCTCTGCTGGATTATTGGATAACTGGGCAAGGGGACTGCATCTTCCTGCTGTATTCTCAGGCCATAACAAGGTCAGGGAAAGACAGGCTGATGAATGAATCACGAGCGTGTTGGTCATGATCAGCCTGTGTTTCTCTGTTAAATGATTTAGCGGGCTGATTGCTTAAGCTACTCTTTCCCAATTCTTTTTCCAGTATCTAGGAATCAGTTTTTCTACAAATCTTCTCTTGTTAACAGCATTTCGAATACTATTTGGACTAACATATTCCAAAGTAGCCCCCTCATCACCGTCACACTACGAGGCTGGTAATTTCTTCAATCCTACTTCTACTTTTCAGCGTTGAGAATGAGAATTTATTTCTGTTTAAGACTCTTTTCTAGACAAAACATCGGTTGAAAATCTCTAAGTTATTCATTATAAGGACATGATAATTTTGAAGGCAATGCACAGAAAGGAAATTCAGTCCTTCCCATAACAATGATTGTCACTTACTGAGTTCCTAGCGTATGCCAGGCCATTTCATTCTCATTTCCTTCACAAATATCTACTTAGCGCAGACCGGTGGCAAGGCTTTAAGTCCAGCGGCTGTTTAATTTCACGTTTGGCGTACACGGAGTCCTTCAGTTAGAGTGCTGTCCTTGGTCCTTCCGGGCAGCTATTTTCACTGTTCTGTGAGGAGGACACAGGCACCTGAGGTTAGCTCTCTCCTGTGGTTAACGAGTTTCCATCTGAGACTGGGATCCAGGACTGTGTTTCTTTGCAGTGAGCAAACCCTTGACTATTCTACATGCTTCTGAGAAGGACACCACGGAGAACGTCTGGGCTCCTGGTTAGAAGACCTCAGTGGGACAGTGACGGGACCTCGGCTCAGGAACTTGCTATATGCATGAGTTTTGATGTGTTACTGTACTTCAACAGAATTTGGTTCCTCCTTAGTAGTGTAAGACTGATTCTACAGTGTTACTGTGATGAAATGGAGCATTTTTATATTCATATTTAATTTTATTGTTATTTATGTGTATGTGTGTGTACAGGTGTCTCTGTGTGTGTATGTGCACATGAGTGCAGGTATCTGCAGAGGTCAGAAGGGAAGATTAGATTCCCCTGGAGCTGCAGTTACATGAAGCTGTGAGTCATCAGACAGGGAATCAAACCACTGTTCTCTGCAAGGAACAGAAAGTGCTCTTAAATGCTGAGCCATTTCTCCAGCCCCAGAAGAGGAGTTTCTAAGTTAAAACAAAAACAAACAAACAAATAAAAAAACCCAAAAAACTTTAGAATGATTGCTAGCATAAAGTGGTAATCAAGGAAATGTTGGCATCACCTGAATTACAAATTCAAAATGTAAAATCTTCAATCCACGTTTAAGCTTTCTTTTTAAGAGTATCACGACTAGTCATTTAGAGTATCTGAAAAGTGAGTCCAATTGCTCAGGTCATCTCTAATATTTTGTTTTCTGAATAACACCAGGTTTAGGTTCCTAAGGTGAATCAATAAGGAGTTCACTCAGAGGGCTAGAAAGACAAAATCTGCTCTTCTGGACAATGACTGCAATAGGCTACTTTTTAGGACATTTTTTTCTTTTCGTGTATTTTATTTCAGCATTCAGAAGCAATGTGGAGGAAAAAGGAAGACATCACGAACATGGTAAATTTCCATGGAATTCTAAGGCAGCATCTCTCTGCAGGAGCTTTAAAGCTGCCACAGACTCTCCTCTATCATGTAGGTAGCTCAAAAAAAAAAAAAAAAAAGTAGGTAGCTCAGCCGCCAACCTGGACTCAACCAATGTTTTAAAATGTTGGAAAGACCTTTCTGGAGGAGGGGGGAGTGGTTTGAAGGGGGAGGCTGTGGGGGGAGCAGGAGGAGGGATGAGGGGGCATCTGTGGTTGGTATGTGGAATGAATAAAAATTTCTTAATTAAAAAAAAGAAAAAGAAAAATATCCCAAACCAGGGAAGATGTTTATTTTCTAATCAATCATTGTATGGTATAAACTACGCACGGGGAATATTACATTTCATTATGGCTTTGATTTTCATGTCCCTAAAAACAGATAATGTGGAACATGATTTCACATATCAGTTGTTTAGTTGTGTAACAGTCTTTGAAATCATAAAAGAAAGAAAAAAATAAATTAAAAATAAGAAAATAGAAAGTGTTGGAATGATTTTTTTTTTTAAAAACTCTACCCTGTATAACTTAAGAAGCTATCTGATTTACAGATTATTATTGATTTTTCATCTTATTGTGAATTTTCCTTTAAGACTAGCTGGTCAACTACACATGAGGAGAAACAGACTTGGCGAAAAAGACAGTGTCCACCCTCTGCCGTAAGCACATAGGTGTTGACAAAAGATCTTGACTGTCAAGGATCATTTAAAACCAATGAATTACAAATCAGGAGGTCAGGGAGAGCCGGCAGTGATGATGCGGCTTTCCGGACTTGTCTTCACAGAGGAAGTGTTAACTAGAGCGATTTTCGCCTCCATTCTTTTTCCCTCGCAGGGGAGAAATGTGCAGCTCAATTTTCCCCTTGGTTGAGAAGGTGCTAATTTGTCTGACCGCCGTTGGAATCCGAGGATGCTCAAGGTACCCTTGATGTCTCAGACCTTCATGCTGAGTGAAGCGCACCCCGGATGCATCAATGTTTAGGAGATATTCTATATCTCATTAGGTAAGGACAATATAAACCACGCGAATGCAGATGGGATGGGAACTTGTCCCACGCCAAAGAGAAAACCTTCAGCTTGTTATAACTAAAGCAATTTCAGAATCACCTTCATGTAACTAAATATTTCATTAGACTTTAACTGTCTTTTGTACTGTAGAAAACTTAAATGACCTTTCCCCTACTTGCTTCCCATTTCTTGGGAGGAGTGATCTTCAAATCCTGTCTTTTATTGATTGCAGTACCAATGAGCCTGTATCAAGAAGGCTCCAAAGAGAGATGGCAACATAAATATGAAAACTCTAATTCCTTTTCTTTTTAATTGCATATTTATTGATTTTTTTCATATACTTTCTAAAGCCAAGAATTAACTGTATGAATGACCTTTGCATATTAACTAAACCCTCGTTGGTAAACTGATGCATCATTGAGAGAAAAAAGTCTTGTCAGAGAAAAACATTTTTTTGTAGCATTCAATTCTTCCTAAGTCTCAGGTTTCATAATATCAGCATACACATGTAACCCTTCCTATGGGCTCGGCACTGTCTGAAGTGCTTTCATTCATATTAACTCAGGTAAACCTCTTAATTAGCCCCTGCTGCATGTTATTATTATTATTATTATTATTACTATTATTATGAAAGTGGTGCTAGCAGTAATTACACAGCTATGAGAAGGGCATAGTCCAAATCGATCTTAGAATGTCTGACTTCAGAGTCTCACCCTGAACTCCAGCTCTGTGCCGCTTTTTCTCATGTGTGGAACATCTTCCAGGAAAGACAAAGTATGCCGGAAAGGACTATCCTGTGCCCTGAAGGGGGAATATGTAGTCAGTAACATCGCCCATGACATCTGTCAACATTTGTTTTCTAAAAAAATCTCCAATTATGGAACTAGCTTTTAGTATCTGCAGTCACATTTTATTAAAGAATGGCGGCCTTTCATGTCATGATTCAGTTGCCCCATCCTTGTTAACCATTGTTGGTATATAGTCAACTGTCTTTACAAGATTTTGAAGAGGACTAATGTCAGGTTGAGTTAACTGGAGTAGTGAGATCATATTGTAAAGGTTTTATGAAAGAAGTCATGGCCGTAGAGTAGATTGGTATCCATCAGTTCTGATTGTACGTCCCCTGAGGGGGAATATGGGGAACTTCTGCAGCCCAGAGTGGAATTTGAGTCAGATTGAGCAGATGTTCTGGGTGGACTTTCAAAGCTTTCTGAGTGGTTTCAATGCATAATCAATAAAGTAATTTTTCTTCATTTTCTCCTTTGGCCATTTCACACCTGTATGCAATACTTTCTGGTGATGTTTACCCCACCTTCTTTATATCACTCCCACACCAGTTAACCCACCTCTTCCTTACAAGTCATCCTCACACGTTCATGTCTGTGTTTTACTTCGTCACCCACTGAGCTTAACCAGGGCCATCCATATAACCATGGTTGTAGAACCAATGGGTTTTGAACTATCTCTTGGAACCTGTTGGGCTCACTTGGGGATACATAAGTGAAGACACGAACTGATCCCCCCTCCTCCAGAATCTACTAGCCAGTGTTCAGCAAGGTGAGCATAGTCTTGTGAGCCTTTCCCTGACAGTCACGATTGATGATGCGCCAGTGCAGAATACTATAGCTACTGGAGAGCATTGGCTGTGTCTTGCTCGGAAGACTCCATTTTGTAGCTCTTCTCAATACCTTTTAGCTCTTACATTCTTTTGCTCTCCTTCCCCACTGGTCCCTTAGCCTTAGAAGTGGTGGTGTAAGTGTCTTGTTTAGGGCTGAGCACTCAGCTGTCACTCATTTTCAGCATCCTGAGAAGCCACAAGTCTGTGTGTCCGCCATAGTTCATTACAAAGAGAAGCGTCTGGTTAAGGCTGAGTGAAGTAATACATGGAAAAAATTATGCAAAACTCTGTATCTAATCAGAAAACACTTACAGTAAATATTAAATGCCTTTTTTTTTCCTTCCTGGAGTTTCTTTTGTCTGAATCAGGAGTTGCAATATAATTACTTGAATATCCTAGTACCTGGCAGATAGATTTACTTTGAAAGTCTAAGAGTAATTTGCTAAGGTTTTTACTAAATGCAAGCAATCCCACACAACACTCAAGAGTCAATATAAAACAGAAGCATATTTTGATAATTATCCATTTATCCTTGAAAATTTGGCGATGATTACATATCTACAATGCACAATTTTAGGCATGTGTCCTGGTCACCTTCCCTTTCACCATCAAGAGTCCTGGTTACTTTCTCTACTTGCTGGCTCACGTGACCTTGGTGCTCATGCGTTCAGGCTTCCCCCTTAGCACAGTCCTCCCAGACGCACACCCAAAGGGTGGGAGATAAATGAGAATTTATCTCACGCCTTTGGTTCCTTTCAAGGTTTCCTCAAACTGAAGGCAGAGTGCTTGCTGCCTTCAAGGTCACTTTCCCTCAGGCCGTATCACACTTGGGGTTCTTTATCTCTCCCCTTCCTCATGCTTTTATGCCAAGGAGGGAAAGAAAATTTTAACAATGCCAGTTTGTAATGCTCGCGCCACCTCTAGAGGTTACTTACATACAGCTCATACGTTATCATAGCTTCTGGGAAAAGAAACGCCCCTCCAGTCACCCCACTTTGGGCCAGGCAATTGGTTTCTTCCTGGGACTCACTGATACAGTACATGATAACAACCAAGCCTGCCCTGCCTGACAGTGTCCTGAAGACACTGGATTGGCAACACACTGCAGTATGTATTAGAGACAGGGTCTAGCATGGGAATGCACTAGAAGTGCTTTTAGAAGTGCCTCTGCCTCTGTTGTCATAGCTGAGTCACAAGTTAGACTCTGTGGTGCACTGGCGATTATGCTACTTACAAGCAACAATTCAAGGCCACCCCCCCCACACACAGATGTCTGCATAGCATAACCTTTTTATTAATTGTGTAGCTCATCAGTTGCCTTCAAACGCTTCGGTATTTGCCTGCATTTCCCTCCATGAATACTTTTGCTCATCCTACTAACTCTTCAGACTCCACCACCTAGATCAAGTGCCGTCTTATGCCATGAAGCACTCCTGATTTTTCTCAGCTGAAGGGGCACAGGTGTCTGTATGATCCACTTTCTCTCTGCATGCCCTGTGGCACTTTCCAGCTTGACTTGCATCTCGGACGTGTTCTGTCAGAGCAGGCAGGCTCTGGCCACACGACTGTAGTTTCCCATATTTTGCTTTTCTTTCTTTCTCTTTTCTTTTCTTTTTTTCTTTGGGTTTTTTAAATTTTTTGGTTTTTCAAGACAGGGTTTCTCTGTGTAGCTTTGCGCCTTTCCTGGAACTCGCTTGGGAGACTAGGCTGGCCTCGAACTCACAGAGATCTGCCTGCCTCTGCCTCCCAAGTGCTGGGAATAAAGGCGTGCACCACCACCGCCTGGCATGTTTTGCTTTTCTTAGCTGTAAAGAGAGCGATGAGTTCCTGGTGAGTGCTGGTGTTTGTATTACATAAGGTAGGTGGAGTAGTTCAAATAGCGTGACAGGTGATAACTATTAGGTGTTTTATTATAGTTATATCATTGTCTAGATATTATTTAGGCTCATATTATTCCTCTAATTTACTGTGGGATTAGAAGAGTGAGCCATTCACCCCAGATTCAGCACTGGCTTGTGGGTAGTTGCAGGTCATGCACTCCTTTGCTGGTATGGATGCCAAGCAGGTAGCCCAGACAGAGACTTAGTTTCTGGGTTCAGGTGTGATGTCTGTCACCTGGCGGTGGGCAAATCCCTCCCTCTCAATTTGTCTCAGTCTTCTCCTCTAGGAATGGAGGCCACATCTCTGCTCTCTCTCAGCTTTGTTGATGACATTGTTATGTAAATCACCTGACAGTGCCTAGCAACAATTAATAAAATAAAGGGCATTATGAACAACAATGAATAATAAAAACATCATGAAAGGAGTCACAAGTAGCAAAGAAAGTAGTCCAGGGGAGGAAAAAAATACCCACAATGCAAAAAAGATTACAATTAAATGATTACTATATTGAAGGTCTAAAATTATAGTAAAACCATATTTCTGATAGATAAGAAAGCATCTGAGGTTGAGAATTATGTCAGGACAGGGTATCCTTGTACAAAACTGCTCTAGTGATGGGAAAAAGATTCATAAAGTCTATCTCTTGCCAAAGGGTATGTCAAGTGTGAGATTTACACTCCGCGAGAGTTGTGGATTGTGATACATGCCATTTATTTGCGTGTCAGTGACTCCATAATCATTCCTAGCCAGGGCCCGTTTGCGTCTCACTGACCTCCCCTTTCCACTCTGTTCATTCCTCATTACATACCAGATGTGTGCTCTGATGAATGGCCAAAAATCTAGGTGAATCAAGAGTGGCAGTCTAGAATAGACAGGAGCTGTGTCCTGCAGTGATTCATTCTAATTACACCCAAATCTAACTAATGGGGAAGTCAGTGCCGTCGGGAGAGGGAGAGGAATGTGGCTCCGGTTCCTGCCTTTTTCTTCTCCTAGAGACTGACCCCAGTGAACTGTTGGGACTTGATAGCCATAATCAATAGCTTGGAAAACAATAAGGTCAGCACTGGGAAGATTCAGATTTTCTACCTCCAAATGTAATGGAAACAAGACTGGTGTGCTGAGCCATTGAGGTGAGTCTGACCTTAGCTGACTGACTGATGGAAGCCCAGGGCAGAAGGAGAGATAAAGAGGAGCACAGGGGAGACATGACTGTAAATATACTCCCAGCATGATCCCTAAGTCTAGTCTGCAGGCCTGCTGACGCCTGACTTTGCTATTGTATTAAGAGGAGAAAATCCAAGTTCAGCTAAGACAGTAACGGTCTTTAAAAACTTTCAGGCATGCCGTGTCGACATGCATATAAGCACCGTCTCTCTAAGGGCCTCCACTCACATGTTTCCAAGGTCTCTACACATTTGGGCTAATTCCATCAGTTTGCTTTTATTTCCTAAATAATAACTTCACATACAATTCTGTTTGAAAGCAAGGGATTATTGCTGTATCTCAAAACTCCCACTGGAACTTGTGGCTTGGAAGGCCGGTTTTTCTACACAGTAAATGCATGTCTAAGGGATAGTGTAGGCCTGCTTTGCTGCTGAATAGGTTGCTCTCAAAATAGCAGATTGTTCCGCTATATCTCTGTGAAACACTTTAGGATCTCATTAGAAAATGTGGAGGCAAGAAGTAGACTTGGTTGTTAAATAGATGGTGCCACCAAATTTGGAAGTTAATTTGATAGGGTTGATGTATCTGAGTAGAAACTTGAAGTTACATGACAGTGGAGGTCTAGGTGAAAAGACATTTTCTGTATTAGAAATACCTTTAATTTTTTTTCTCAAAATATATAAATGACTCCAAAAGTTTTCTGATAATCAAATAATGGTCATTTATTTCAAATAAACAATTAAGTATTTGAGTTGGATATTTGCCGAAGGCAAGTAATTCACAAAAAGCACTTACAATGTTGACTGAGCCATTTTGTGATGAAAGACTGTCGGGGGTATCCCACCCACCTCAGGGAGCAGAGGCCCTGATGTAGGCAGAAGTCAAACCAACAACGTGGGAAGTGAAACAGAGTTGAATCTTGAGTTGAATACAATTAGAATTGAATTTGTAATAAAATCCTTCTTAGTACCATATAATCGAGGTGTAGCTTTTGAATACCAAGAAATGTAAGACCCCTGTTTATGTGTTCAAAATGGATGTAACCGGGTCAGGGTCTAGAAGTTTATAGCCGTGACTTCATCAAAACGTTGAACATCAAGTGTGGTAGCACACACCAGTAATCTCAGCACTTGGGGTGGCTGAGGAGAGAGGGCCACTGGAATCCATGAGTTCAAGACCAGCCCAGGGTCATATAGGATTCTGTCTCAAGAAACAAAACAAAGCAAAAAAGGACAAGACAAAACAGAACAAAGCAAAAAGGACAAAAAACAACAACAAAATTAAAGTTGTAAGGAATATTTCTGCAATAATAAAGACATCTAGAGTGCTTGTCCACTGAAATAGAGTAATGTTAACAGTCACAACAGCATCCAGCCATACTGTTAAATTATCATGAGTGTTTATAAGAAGCTGAAGCCTGGGACTTGTGTGTTACTGTGTAAGTACAGGTAGGTAGAGGATAATATGCTAGTCATTCCCTTGTATTGTCTCAGAGGGACTCTGCATTTCTCAGGCCTGTGAGCCTCCACTAGTGCTGAAAGCTGTGCTGTAAAAGTACACTGTGACTTTCAAAGGAATCGAGCATGCTCTCCATTCCTTAATGTAATAGACAAAAAGCCCTTTGAGTAGGCACACAGAGAAGCTGTGCTCAAAGCACTTATGCCATTAGAAAAGTCCAATTTTAGGAAACTCTTGGAGGATTCCCCAAGGTCTTGTCTAGTCTTCTGAGGCATAGGTGGTTTCTGGGGGGCGGGTGTGTGTGTAAGAGGATCAGTATTGATCTCTGAATTTGCCTGTTGTACCAATTCATTTGAAATGGAAATACTTCCTTTATTCTTAAAAGGCAAAATGTCAGAAATCACTTAATCAGATGAGCTTTGCTTAGAACAAGCACCTGGGTCTTCATGATGCCTGCGACAGTACAGAAAGGTGGTGAGCATGCCTATCCCAGTATGGAAACCTGGTGAGCAAATCCCAGTATGGAAACCTGGTGAGCAAATCCTGGTATGGAAACCTGGTGAGCAAATCCTAGTATGGAAACCTGGTGAGCAAATCCTAGTATGGAAACCTGGTGAGCAAATCTGGGTATGGAAACCTGGTGAGCACGGGAGTCAAACTGAGCAGAGATTCTGAGTGGATGCTTTTAATTTTTATTTCAAAGAAATTTTAGTATTATAGAATGCTTGCAAAAAGTAGTGTTGGGGGGCTGGCTGGAGAGATGGCTCCGCTCAGTTAGGAGGACCGGCTGCTCTTGCAGAGGACCCCGCTGGGTTTCCAGCACCCACCTGGTGTTTCACCACCACCTGTAACTCCAGTTCCAGGGATCTACTGCCATCTTTTTTTTGAGACAGGGTTTCTCTGTGTAGCTTTGGAGCCTGTTCTGGAACTCACTCTGTAGACCAGGCTGGCCTCGAACTCACAGAGATCCGTCTGCCTCTGCCTCCTGAGTGCTGGGATTAAAGGCATGCGCCACCATCACCCGACTGGCTCCTAATGCCATCTTTTATCCTCTGTGGGCAGTGGACACGTGTGGGTGCACAGACATAAATGCAGACAAAGCACCCATGCACATAGAATGAATAATAAATCTTTAAAAAACTGTTGTCGAAAGCGTGCACTATGTAGACGTTTACGTATTTCCACACTAACATCTCTAAACATCATACAGTGATTTGGTAAAATCATCATTAGTGTAATACTATTAACTCTAGTCTTCATTCAGATCTTGCCAGTTTTTCTATTTTCCTTTTCTGTTCCAAGACACAAGCCAGGGGTTCTCTCACAGTGAAATTACTGCTGTGCAATAGTGAGCAGTCTTCTCGGTCGCCACAGTTTGTGATAGGCTTTCCTCATGCGTCACGACTGTGTCAGTCAGCATTCCATTACTGTAATAAATACAAGAGATTACTAACTTACAAAGAGAAAAGGTTAATTCTGTCTCACAGTTTCAACCTTTGATCGGTTGGCCCATTGCTTTTAGGATCTTTGACCTTTGACCCATTGTTTTTAGGATCGTGTCAAGGCAGCATTGTGATGATGAAATGACTTAGCACATGGCCTGATGGGAAGAAAGGAGGAGACTGGGGTCTCTAGGGCTCTGCTTCCAGAGATTTAAAACATCGCTCTAGACCCTCTTCTTGGTGTTTCTACTTTATCCTTATGATAGTGTCAAGTTTGTGAGTAGGCCTTTACCTGGGGTGGGGGGGTATCTCAGGTTACACCTGTAACAATGACCTTTGAAAAGGGCTGATGAGCACTGGGACCTGGGTTTACCTGATGTTCTTCCTTGACTAGACCGAGGCTGTGCATTCCCCTCTTCCCACCTCTGTCAGGAAATACAGGGCTTTGTGCATCCTGGCAATGGTGTGTTCATTTAGTCTAGTTATTCCACTCGGATCCAACTCATTTCCTGGTCAAATTCATCCACTTTTCCTTAATTTACATATGCTAGTGTGTAGATAGTTCTGTGGTTTCTGATAAACCCATGGTCTGCTGTTCCAGCATGAGAATGGTCATTACATTTCCACACCCACTTTTCTCCTCCTTCCCCTCTGCCATCAGTCCTGGTTCCATGTCTCGTGCTGACAACTGTTGGCTTTGGTTTAAGACACTTTAGTTTTTCCGTGGTAAAATGAATCGAAAGCATATCCACATTTTTGTATGAACCAAATTTGTTCATATCTCTTGTGCTCAATGGTAGTGTAAGCTCATCCATTCATCAGATGCACAGGTATCAGTTTTTGATGACTGTCAATAAAGACGCTACAAACATCGTATACAGATTACAGATCAAGGTGTGTGGCTTTTGTATAAGGATGCCTAGTTGTTACAGCATCATGGAATTCCCTGTTCCTTTCTAGAGAGTCATATTGATGCATCCACATGAGTCAGTCCAGTCTCTGAACTTCTGTATGGGTTGTTGTGTGCATCTTTTTTTTTTTTTTTTTTATCAAGGTCTCATTGTCTACATTGATATCACTTTATAGTACGACTTGGCACTGTGTAGTATGAATTCCGAATCTTGTATTTCTATTACCAAATTATTTTGGCTATTCTAGTGTCCATATCTTTCCATATGTATTTTAAATTTTGCTTAACAATAGTTATTCTCCCTTCAAAACCAACCACATAGGCAAATAGAACACAGCCTAGCCAGTCTGGGATTTTCATTGGGATTACAGCCTATCTACAGATAAATTTTCAAACTTCAAACTGTTTCATTCTAACAGTATCTAATATAATCCATTTATTTAGGCCCTCTTTAATTTGCTTGCTATTTGGTAGTATTTAGCATATGCTTATTTAAATTTATATTTTAGTATATTCTTTGTAGGTTTTCATTATCAGATTTAGAAATTCCCCTCTATTCCTTGTTTGTTGAGCATGTTTATAATCAGTAGATATCTATTTTTTCATTTTTCCAGTATTAGTTTATGGTGGTTATTTTTGCCGTTGGTTTTCGTCTGTACTACTTAATGCTCTTTAATGAACAAATGTTTATTTTAAATCATCTAGGATCCAACTAGATGTCCGTGAACAGATGAACAGATAATGAAAATATGTTATACATATAAAATAGAATATTATTCAGCTCTAAAGAAAAATGAAATCATCTAATTTGTAGGAAAATGAATGGAGTTAAAATGTATAATATTAAATGAGGTCACTCAAAAAACTCAGAAAAGAAAAAAAACCACACTACTTTATGTGTGGTACTAATCTACAGTGTGTACATGAATGTATGTAAACAGCCTTAGGTATTGGCATAGTAAGCCATTTAGAAAGGAAATAAAGGAAGGTAATAGGTAATAAGGAGGGATGGAATGCAGGTAAGGGGCACATGAATCATGAAAGAGAATATAAAACTAATTGGTTTTTTAGTTTCAATTCTGTCATAGTTTTTAATTTTTTATAGGAGATACGCATAAAAATGCAACTGCCCGAGAGAGTGTGAAACCTTAAGTGAAGTTCCATGGCTTCAGAATGGCCATTCTAACTATGTGGAAGTTCACCGAGGTGCACAGTTTGGGACTGAGCAAGTATGTGTTTGAGTGACTACCTGGATATTGCTGTGGGATGTTTTCATTTGTGAGTTCATTATAATAGAGGTATTTCAAAAATAAAATAGAATCAGAAAATCCAGAGAGATGCAAAATGGAAAGTCACTGCCACTTACTGGTTCAAGTACTCAAGTTCACATGTGTCTGCCTATGTAAAACGTGGATCTATATGGTAATGTGTGTCCTATGAGCAGTGCTTGAATAATTGTGTTTATGAAGACTTCAATTCAAATTGTGCATGTGATTAAACTCTCATGAAATTAAAATATCATTTTGAAATAGGAATCGTTGACCACAATAGCTATTAAATAATACAGCACAAAGCAGGGTTGTTCTGAGTATCAAATATTCAGGAAAACTCTGTCATATTAGTACTGCTTTCTTCCAGGAAGGCAGACGGTGGAGTCAATGCACAGAGTAGATCAGTGCAAATTCCTGAAGCTGTGCAAGTACAGGAGAGTGGGTCTGTCTTGACTGTCAGTCTATTTGCAGAGCTCTTCCTTCCTTTCCTCCTTCCTTTCTTTCTCTCTTTCTTTTGATGGTACAACATAATCTTCATTTCTTTAAAAAATATTTTATTACATTATCTACCTATCTATCTATCTATCTATCTATCTATCTATCTATCTATCTATCTATCATCTATCTATCTATCTATCTATCTATCTATCTATCTATCTATCTATCTATCTACCTATCTATTTAATTGTGTGGACATGGTGTCTGGGCACCAGTGCCTATGGAGGTCAGAGGACAATTTGCAGAAGTCATCTCTCCTACCTTGTGGATTCTGGCATGGGATTCAGGCCAGCAGGCTTGGCAGCAGGTGCCCTTACCCACTGAGCCATCTTGCTATCTCAGTCTATGCAGCTTGAGCCACCGAAGTCTGTCTTCACGTAAGAACACATCGCTTGATGGACAGTGTGAGGAAGGTACGACGCACCTTGCAAATCCCCCTCTCCCTCCTTTGTGCCACGCCTATACATTTTATGAATGTGTATTTGTTTAGTCACAGCATGTGGTCATACTTTAGCTTTTATGGGTAGTTGTCTTTTATGAAATTAAAAATAAAATGTTTTATTTATCTTTATTTTGTATCTAGCACTCTTTCTAATGCTTTCCTTACAATGTGTGTCCCTGGCAATAAACTCAGTTTTCACTTTCTTTGAGAGAGCTGTTTTTTTTTTTTAACTACTTTTTTTTTTTTCTTTTGGGATGGTGTCTCACTGTGTTTCCAAGGCTGGCCTTGAACTACATCAACAATTGTTCTGGCTCAGCCTCCCAAGTGCTAGGATTACAGGTGTTCAGCACTACATTAAGCGAGACAGTTTATATTTCTACTTGATTACTGAAAAAAATATTTTGGCTATGCAGAGAATTCAGGTTTTATCACAGGTTTTATCCCAGCACTTTAAAAGCATTACTTATTGCTGGCTTGCACTGAGGTTTGTGAGATTCTCTTTATTTACCTGTACATCTAATACAGCTTCTGTCTACATATTTTCTATGCATATCTCCCTCCTCCAGTGCTGTCGTGAGAGTTCCCTCCTCTTGGTTTTCAGCCTTTGAGCATGCTCTGTGGAACAGACAGTGTCTCATAGTTACTCCATGTTTTACTTTGTATATCTGTGTCTTTTTAAAAATTAATTTATTTATTTATTGTTTTGCTGGCATGTATGTCTGTGTGAAGGTGTCAGATCCCCCGAAACTGGACTTACAGGAGGCAGTTATGAGCTGCTGCCATGTGGGTGCTAAGAACTGAACCCAGGTCCTCTGGAAGAGCAGTCAGGGCTCTTAACCACTGAGCCATCTCTCCAGCCCCATATCTGCATCTTAATGCCTGCCAATAACTGAAGAAAATTCTATGTTATTGTTTTCTCAGAACACTTTTTTCTGTTTCACTAGTTTCTCTTCTCACTCAAGGATTCTAGTTATACATGTGCTGGTCCATTTGGTCAACATATACACTCACACATCATCAGGATGATGTTCGTATACTTGTATTATCTGACTTAAAATCATTGCGGTTTCAAACTTAAAATAAATTTAAAAATTACTAAAATGTCTTAAGAGAAGTTTCCTATTATAGTGCCTCTAAAAAAAATCACCTTCTAAGCATTTTATATATATCATTTCAATGCAGACATAATTAAATATATTTCCTTCCCATTTAGACACATATGCATGTATAATTAAAATAATGTAAGGATAATAATATACTTCTTATTTCACTTATATAGGTTATCTTGTCATATAGGGATATATATATTAACACTGATCCTTCGCATAGCTATATTATGTTCTAGGGTATGGATGAAACCCTTATTTGAGGAACAGATCCACTATTGATGGGGTGCTTATGGAATTTTGATTTACAACTAATGAACAGTGTTGCAACAGGCATGGGTTACATATATTTGTATTGCAAATATTACATTAACATTTCTAGATGAAAGTCTACTGAGCCATATCTCGAAAGGTATCCTTTGTGGATTTACACTTAGAAGGATAAGGGCACGAAGACCAACCAGAGCTGGGAATCCTTTGAAATCCTGAGTGAGGCATGGGGGGAGAATGGGCTAGGACACCTGCATTGGAATAGGACACCTGCATTGGAAGACGCCATGCTGGAGTCAGTGCTGGACTGTGACAGCGGGATCGTGGTCAGTGCCTCTGCCTTCTCCCGAATTCTGCCGTCTGCAGTCCTCAGCTGGAATTGCCTCTGCTGGAATGTCTGTTTTTCTTGTTTATTGTAACTCCCCACAGACACATAGTTCTAACCTTGAGATGATTTGAAGCCAAATCAGGATGTGAGAACTTTATCAGTGGTTCGTATTGACCTTGTGATCAACACAATGATAGTCCAACCCAAAGCGTCTGCTTTGATGCCCTGGTCAAGGAGAGATCTTCTGACCCTTGCTAATTGATACATATAAAAGAAGCATGGGAAATAAAGCTTCTAGGAGTTAACCCTTAGAAAGGAACATATGGGGGCTGGGGATATAGCTCAGCGGCAATGGATTTGTGTGCCTGAGGCCCCAGGGGATGACCCTGGTACCTCAAAAAAAACAACCAGCAAATCCCAATAGTGCAACTTCCCTCCAACACAGCATAACGTGGTGCATGTTGAACTGCAACACGGTGAAGCCTGAAGCATTCAACATACCCGGCCCACTGCATGACGCTCCAGACACACCACTTCTTTGGGGTACTGCCTGAGGGCTGGCAGGCACCCAGGACAAAAAGAACTCTTCCCGTCTTCAGCATAGTCTGGGCATTATCTGGCCACCCAGCTGCTGCCCTTTGCTCCAGTGCTTCAGATTTAGGGGCCTCCCAACCCCTCCTCCATCTCTGTCTAAATCAGTTCTCAAGCCGCGACACAACTCGGGGGGGGGGGGGGGGGGGGTGGGGGGCGGGGGCGGCGGGCGAGGAATGACCCTTTCACAGGGGTCATATAGCAGATATCCTGCATATCAGATATTTACAGTTAGATTCATAACAGTAGCAAAATTACAGTTATGAAGTAGCAAGAAAAATGATTTTATGGTTGGGGGTCACCACAACATGAGGAACTGTATTAAAGAGTCACAGCGTTAGGAAGGTTGAGAACCACTAGTCCAAATGATTCATTACTTTTCTCATGATCTGCTTTCCTCTAACTTGCTTATTCCCCATTTCTTTCTTTTTTAAAAATATGAAAGACTTCATGAATTCGTGGGCCATGCTAATTTCTCTTTATTTTTCTAATTTTAGCGTATGTGCTGCTGAGGTGAGCAAGAGCCCTCTTTCTGAAAACTCAAGGCTGTGCTTTATTCTTTTACCCATTGGAAATTCAGCTGGCACTTCTGTAATTTATTATGACATCATTTTATATAAATGATGAAGTTCACGTATAATCTGATTCCATATCCGTACTGACAGCTCTTCTTTAAAAACATTTTATTTAGGTAAAGTGTAATTCATGCACGAACCATTATCAGCAACACACAATGATGTCTTTACATATGGTACTCTCTTTCTGGCAAACACCCTAAACCATCACTGCCATGTGTTAACTGATTGACCTTTCTCCCCGAGTGCCTTCTTCTGAGTGCATGCCAAGCCTGAGTGGCGATAGCGTGTAATTATGTTCTGCACTGCTCTGAACTTGGACATGGAAGGTCTATGCCCTAGTCCACAGCGCTTCAGACTTTGACATCCCTTTTCCTCTTGACCTCTCACTGACTAGCCTAGGGTAGCCTCTTCGAGACCCTCCTGCCTCAGTTTCCTGAATGTTGGGATTGTAGGCATATGCTACCACAGCCAAATAACCCCTTCCTGTAGCTGCTAACCCCTGCAGTAGACAAGCAATGGGTGATTGATGGCTGCTTGCCAAAGGCAATGATGGTGAGCATCCCCTCAGTACCACAAATGTGCCCGAGGCAGCTCTCTCAGATGAGTCCAGCATTTCTCCAAAGTCCCGGAATATCCCCTGTCAAGATGCTCACCGAGCCGCCTCCCTCACACCCCCCTCAGGAGCCTCACTGTGCCACCCGCCTCAGGGCTTGTCTGAATGTCTTATTCTCACTGACATCTTCTTGAATACTTCATCCAAAATGGCTTCTCACCTTTCTGGAGTCTTTCTCACTCTCATTTATCCATTTATTTTTGGTATTTAGGTGGAATGTCATATTTGCCTGTTGGTTTTTTGTACATATTGTATTGACTGTTAGCCTCAGGCAAGAGTTTCCGTCTTCATTCCTCTGGTCCTGACGTCAACGTGTGTTTGAGGCATACACAGCAGCCTCTTCAGTCCTGTATCATGAGGGAATGGAGGAGTCAAGCTGCTGACTCATCCTTCTGTCTGCTTTTCCCTTTCTTCTCGGTGACCCTTTCTGTGTCTTCACTGCTAGCACAGAGCCAGCTCTCCAGGCTCCGTAGCAGAGTTCTAACCACACTCCAAAGCTGAGCTGCAGTTTCTCAGCTGCAATCGCAAACTCCCAGGTGCCCAAACAGAATCAACACCATTTTCAGGGGTGTAGCCTAGGCCATATTTTGGGGCCAGGGGATCAAGGACACAAACAACCTATGCAAGTTGTTGTTAGACAGAGTCTATTTTTTTGGAGGTGGTAGTAAGGCTGAGGAAAGCATCACTGTGCATTTACTAGGCTCTAGTTCCAGAATGACCAATGCTTTCAAAATTATCTAAATGCGAGGGATAGTTTTACGTCAACTTGACAGAAGCTAGAGTTATCTGAAAGGAGGGGATCTCAATTTAGAAAAATGCCTCTGTAAGGTCTGGCTCAGGATATTTTCTTAATTAGTGATTGATGGAGG
>CABHPQ010162336.1:0-46767 GCA_902168405.1 Peromyscus aztecus
TATATTTGGGAATTTGGGCGTAGATTCTCTTACTACTTCCTGCTGGAGGGGGGCGCTGTACCTTATGGGGACATAAAGAACATTTTAGGATTATGGAGTAGTCCGTGAGGGTGTATCGTCTGAGCCAGTTGTCTTGAGACGGTTCTGGATGTTGGATCATCTGGGCCATGGTGTCATTGGAGACCTTTCAGGTGGTCTTGGCTGGTCAAACCTGATGGATCTTAATCTGGAATAAATCCATAGCCTCTGGCTTTCTGTGGAAACAAAAGCAGAACTTCTTTTCCAAAGCAACATATGCTTATATCCAAATTTTGAAATCAATAAGTGTAATTTTTAAAGATGTCTGTATATTCTTCAATTTAATATTCTGTGGGAAATAAGTTTCTGTCTTTTTACATAAGTCTTTGGTATCCGATATCCTCACACTTCCTTAAAATTATTTTTGTGTTAGAGCAAGGCCAGACATGGAGACTTATTCTGGGATCGTTTTGGCAATGATGCTGAGTTTGTTATAGTAACATGATTGAGATGGCTGAGGGGTGACAGCAGCTCACTCTCAGCAAGCTGACAGTGCCCTGGCTTGTCCCGGGCTCTTTGTGGGCCACTGGTCCCTACTGCTTGCAGAAGTCAGGTGCCAGCACTCCCACATTTCCCTGGTGGGGAAACTGGCTCCCAGTGTCATTCACGACAGCAGTGATGACCTTGTCCACTTTTGTCCCCTAGCTAGGTCAGTGCTTGGGACACACCCCATGTGTGTATGTGGAGGGGACAAATGAGTTTGTCTGAAGCCACACCTCACTAACACTGGAGTTGCTTTTGGGCCAGGCCGTCTGGCTGCAGGCTGGATTTGCTATGCTGGCTCCCTGAGACGTTATATTTCAAAGTTGGGAACATTCTGGTTTGTGTTCCCAGCCCCTTGTGGGATGTGTGTAGGTAAGCCCTAAGCTCACTTGGCAGAGCTCTGAAGCAGACGCGCGTATGATATGGAGCATTTTATCCCCAATGCCCCTGGTAAATGTCATCAGTATCAGACGCTTGAGAACGCACGGCAAGTCCAGATTGTTTGCTTGGGGTGAACTAAGTTGGTTGGAGGGAAGGCAGCACACCAGGGAGTTTGGATATTTGCTGCAGGGGTCCATCTTCTGAGACGATGACGACTCTGCTGACTCCCTCTCTTTGCCGTCCTCCTCCTCCTCCTCCTCCTCCTTCTCCTTCTTTTTTAAGATTTATTATTATTTTATGTCTGTTTCTGGCCATTCTCAAGTCTCTTTCTCTGGTCTACAGTCAGGTGTGAGTGTTTTGCCTGCATGTATATATGTGTACCACTTAGTGCCTGGTGCCCTCAGAGGTCAGAGAGGTCATCAGATCCCCTGGAACTCACAGATGCTTGTAAGCCACCATGTTGGTGCTTGGAACCAAACCTGGGTCCTCTGCAAGAGCAGCCGGCGCTCTTAACCACTGCATCGTCTCCAGTCATCTTAACTCTGTTTGATTAAACATGTTTTACTTCACAAGTTCAGAAGTTCAGAGATCCCGACTGATGAGGCCGAAGAATGAAAATGGGAAACCGCTCCCTTTGCTAGAACCGAAGGGTCTGAGTGCCGGTGCCGAAGAAAGCAGAGAAAGGAAGGCAGGCCCTGCCCGGGGCACAGCATCACAGGGCCTCATAGGTCATTCTCGGTGTCCTAAGCTAGCAGTTGGGGATTTAGCTCAGTGGTAAAGCACTTGGCCTAGCGGGCACCAGGCCCTGTGTTCAGTTCCGAAAATAAGGGGAGGTATGGGGCGAGGGGGCGGGTTCCAGATTGCTGCTTCCAAGTCCCCATGCAAAAGAATTCTCTAGTCTGTGCTGGTGGAAGAGAATTACAGGAAAAGAAGGACAGAATGGAGCCACAGTCCTGTGGTGCTGTGATGACAGCCTGTTGATCCTAGGGCTGGTATAGCCAGATCTCCTGCAGGTTATTGGGGTGCCTCAAGGCTGAGTGGGTGACATGTGACTGATGGTGGACTGTCAGGCTGCCAGTGCAGGCCGAATAGCCAGGTGTGAGGCAAGCGGTGCGGACCAGAAGCCCTTGCGGAAAGAGAAGACAGGTGTGGTGTTCGGCACCTTACCCCATGTCCATTATAAGCAGTCTTTTTTCTTAATGTCCTCCCCACCCCCTGTAGAGCAGTGGTCCCCAGCCAGTCACCCATCTAGTGTGTGCACAAGTTGAGCTAGACTGAGTGATGAGCAGGGTGGCAAAGAAGATGGAGTTTGTGGACCTTTCCCACCTGGCTGGGGGCTCTGCTGTGGGTCTGTGGCCCTCGTCCTGTCTCTGAGCTGCCGTGGTTTCTGGCTGTTCTCATCTCCTTCTCTGGTCTAAAGTCGAGTCCGTGGGTTCCCAGCGGCGTTTCAACCAATCCTCTTGAATACGCCAGAATGGATTCTGTTGTTCCTGAAGCCCAAAGCTGGCATCAGTGACTTCCAGGAAGAGTGGACGGACAGTTGGAGTGTGAGAGCAGGAGTCTCCAAGGCTTGGAGATAGCCCACTGAAGGAAGAGGGCTAGCCTTCCCCCCAGACAGGGAGGGGCCACGGAAGGACAGCGGGCCCAGCTTGAAACTGGACTTCCACATAACTTGGGATCACTGGAAGTCAAATCTAGACTCTGTTGGGTTTGTCTCCTTTTTGTATTTTGTCTTTAAAAAACTCTTTAGGGGGAGGCTGGAGAGATGGCTTAGCGGTTAAAAGCACTGGCTGCTCTTCCAGAGGACCCAGATTTGGTTTCCCAGCACCCACATGGCAACTCACAACTGTTTGTAACTCCAAGATCTGACACCCTCACACAGACTTACATGTAGGCAAAACACCAATGCACATAATATAAATAAATTTAAAAAAAGAAGAATTCTTTAGGGAAAAAAGTTTCCCCTGGCAATTGTAGATAATCTTACTGTGGAATAAAGGGGAGAAAGAGATCGGTGGTGAGAAGCAGCTTTAGGAGAGTGATGGGGCTGGATAGTTCTGACTGGTCCTAGGTTGGCATAGCTGGGAATCTGATTCTCCACAAGGAAGACACGATTTGGGAGGCTTCCTGCTGGAGCACAGTTGTATGGAGTCTGCACGGAACAGAAGGGGCCAGGGCAGAGAGGAAACGGCATGTGAGGCGATTCTGAGAGGTTCTTCGCTGCAGTGGGTGAGGTCCAGGGAATAGCTGAGGGGTGGAGATGCCAGTGTGACTCCACAGGATGCTGGCGACTTCTGTGCATAAAATGGAGGAAGGAAAGAGGGAAGAAGTCAAAGTCAACTAGACAAATAAATAAATAAACCAGCGGTTTTCAACCTGAGGGTTGCAACCCCTTTAGGGGTCGAAGGACAGTGGGAAAACACAGACATTCACACTGCGACTCATAAAAGCAAAATTAAAGTTATGAAGTAGCAACAAAATAATTTTATGGTTAGGGGTCACCACAACATGAGGATGTATTAAAGGGTCCCAACATTAGGAAGGTTGAGAGCCACTGAAACAAACAAACAAATATTAGCCCCTAGGGGAGAGGAATGTGAGCGACGTAAGTCCGAGTTAGGGAAGGAAGATCATAAAGCTTTGTGTGAAAGTCCAGAGACAGTAGCCATTGTCATTCAGTTGGCTGTGATAGACTCTTGTGGCTCCATTAAACAGAGATAGATACTGAGTGTTGCGGAGGAAACCCTGGCATGCCTGGGATTGATGTAAAATTCTCCATGCAAGCCCAAAGATGGTGAGGATAAATGATGTAAGCCAAGTCACACACACACAGACATGTCATACACACACACCACCCAGAGAGACATGCATACACAGACACACCATACACACACATACACAACGGAGAGACATACACAGATATACCACACACAGAGACATACACAGAGACACAACATAGAGAAACAGACACAACCACACACATATACACAGTACACACAGACACATACCACACACACAGACATACCACACACACACATATACACAACAGAGACACACACACATACTCGACACACATACAGAGACACACATATACACAACAGAGACAGAGTCACATACAGACACACCACACACACACACATACACAACAGAGACACACACACACACACACACACACACAACAGAGAGACACACACACTCAGACATACCACACAGGGAGAGAGACACAAACACATACTCAGCATACACACAGAGACACATATACACAACACAGAGAGAGATACAGAGACACACACACACACCGAGGCCACAGTTCCATAGAAAGCCCCATTAGCTAGAGCCAAGATCCTAACCCCAGACTTAACTTCTGTTTCTTCCAGTTGGCCTTCCTTGAATGTCCCTAAGTACTTCCTGCTGACATCTCCTTTGTTAGGCCTTCTTACCACTCACCTCCAGAGCTGCAGGACCTCTCACTGCCCACTTGTCCTGCCTTGTGTCCATCAGATGGATCCGGCTACCTCATTAAAATCACTGCTGTGGGCTAGATGAACAGATAACACATGAGGTCGTCTGCTGGCTGCCTCTGCTGAAGCCCCCGGAAGCCCAGCCTGTAAAAGGGTAAATCCCCTTCCCTGTGCAGCTGCTGAGGCTTCAGGTCATTGAGGCAGAGACCCAGCAGACTAGCCTTTGAATAAGCTCTAGGAGGTTTCTAAAGCCCGTTGACGGAGCCTATTAAAGTAGCCAGCTGCAATACTCAGAATCAGTGGGGATCTGTGGGAAAGACAGTTACAGACTTTTGCTGGTCTCATTACAGATGATCAGATCAGTCTTTTAGAGGGCAGAATAATGTGCTTACAAGTCTTTTATGTCCTTCTGTTTGTTAACTGCCTTTGAAGGCACTCTTACACAATAACCCCACCCCCCATCACATTGCAGAACCTGCCCATGTTTAAAGCTAACACACTAATTCCCAGTCTTCCAGACAAACCTTCTTCCCTCCTTATACTTTCCCAAGTCAGTAAAGGCAACTTCAGGCTTAGTTTCTCATTTACACCCTGACTCCATTGACCTTACCTTTAAAATTCTTCCCATCTGGGGTTGTAGCCCTTGAACTTGACTGATCTCTTCTAAAATACCCCTGAGAGGCTGGAGAGGTGGCTTAGATTAAGAGCACTTGCTGCTCTTGCAGAGGACTGGGGTTCAGTTCCCAGCACCCACATGGCTCACAACCTCCTGTAACTCCAGTTCTGGGGTTCCAACACCCTCTCTGGCCTCCACAGGACTGCACATGCACGGCACACATAAACTCGTGCAGGCAAATATACACGTACATAAATAAAATTAAAACAAAAGCCTCCTCTCGAACGTGAACTTTGACCACTTCTTGCCACCCGGGATCTGGTTCCCGGCATCTCTTGCTGGGGTGATCCAGGTGACCATGTTTGCAGAGGCAGCCTTGTGTTAGCAGAGCCAAGGAAGGTCCCTTTCAGACCTTCAGAATCCTGAATCCCATCCATCCAAGCGGCTGCTCATTTTCTTCTCCATTGATAGAAATCCTTGCATCACTCTGAGAGGATGACGCAGTGTCGCTTCCCAGCCTACTGTGGAGCCTGAGGCAGAGGATCGCTTGAGCCCAGGCGTTCAAGACCAGCTTGAGCAACAGAGCGAAGCCCTGCCTCGGTTTTGTTTTCCTGGCTTATTTAAATGTGCAGCATTAGTGGTAGGCACTGGAAATGCCACACCACAGGTCCTGGTCTGTGTTTCCCGCAGGGCTGGTGGCCTTGCCAGGAACGCACAGTCCCTGTTAGGAACACCAGCTCACGAGATACAGAGCTGCCTCCCTTGCCCTGTGCTCTGCAGAAAAGTGAGCTCCAGTCGGAGATGGGGACATTTACACTGAATGAAAGCTTGGCAGTTGGGATTATTTCACAACATACATTTTAGTGCTGGAGAGATGGCTCATCGGTTAAGAGCACACATAGTTCCCAGACCCGGTGTTGGGTGACTCACAGCCACCTGTAACTCCAGCTCCCCGGGATCGATGGCTCTGGCTTCCATGGCACCATTACTCATGTGCATATACACATACATGTAAATGTAATGAAAACAAACTTTATAAAAATAATGCTAATAACTAAAGTATATTCATAATACAGTTTGTTAGCACATCCTAGGATGTGTTTGGTATCATGTGTCATCCAGCAGTTCTAACTCAGTAAACTTTTCCTTGCAGACCTCGACAGGGAATGTTTAGGTTGGGTAGTCCACAGGGTCTCTTGCAATAGTGTAAATTGGCAGTGAACTTGGCCATCACAGTGAGGAAATGGCCCGAGACCTGCGCAGATGAGCATGTTTGTGGTCTAACTAAACATCGTTTATGAAGACTGATGTTTGAATTTTAGTATAATTTTCTCATGCTGTGAAACACCATTTAAAATGGTAAGAATTAGCTAGGTGTGGTAGTGCACTACTGTAATCCAAGCACCCAAGAGCCAAAGCAGGAGGATCATGGACTGGCTTGGGCTACAGAGTAAGTTCCAGGCTAGCCTGGAGCTCGTAGTGAGACCCTGTCTCTGCTTGATGAAGTACTTTCAAAAAGGTCAAACCATTCTTTTAGCACACTGGCCTTTCAAAAAGAGGGGCAGCCTGAATCTGGCCCAGACTCCATGGTCTGCAGAGCCGTTCCCCACAGTAGCCCGGCCCGCAGTAGCCATGCTGTGGTGCTGCACTGGGTTGTATTCTCTGTGCCGTTGTCAGCCTTGTGTGGCTTGTGTGACTGAGAAATTGAAGGTTTAATGTTATTTCATTTTAGTGTGGATTTTAGTTTAATTTTTTTTTTTTTCTAGACAGGGTTTCTCTGTGTAGTTTTGGTGCTTGTCCTGGATCTTACTCTGTAGACCAGGCTGGCCTCGAACTCACAGAGCTCCTCCTGACTCTGCCTTCCGAGTGCTGGGATTAAAGGCGTGCGCCACCGCCGCCCAGCTAGTTTAAATTTGAACATCCCCTGTGGCCAGCATCTACCATGGTGGGCAGCACTCATCCATGGAAGTCTTGGGCAGGAGACATGGGTGGAAATGCTTCCTGCCACGTGTTCACAGGCAGCGAAAGGCCTGAAACTGTGCCGTGTGCAGAGTGGAGAGCGGCTTTAGTAACAGCCATGTTTGCCGAGGGCTTTCTGTATGCCAAGCAAGGTTTGAAGCGCTTTACAGGTTTCAACTCACTAGATTCTTACTGTCTGTCACTCAAGAAAACAGATAAGCCACGGACTCATACATCAGTGGGGACAAGTGAGCTCTAGGTCATGGGGTTGTGTGAAATTCAAGGCACAAAAACCACATTCCATGTTAATGCTATGTTTAAAACCTTAAAGACAAGCAAAATGAAACAATATTTTTTTCAGGGAAAATTATATGGTAAAATCACTTAAAAGAAGGGGCATTTCTGTAAGGCTGCAGTCCCAGAAATGGCATCTAGTCTGTGGTGGGCCCGGGGTGGCAGGCTGGGTTGGTGCTGACTAGGTGACATCTTGTTGACACAGTAGTCCTCACTGCGTGGCTGACCTAGCGTCTGTTCCCTGAAGAGGCACTTCTGCCCGTTGCTCTGGACATGTACTTAGACATAGTTGACCAGTGGGAGCAAAGACTCAAACCCCTTAGCTCCAGATTTTTGTTTCAGTAAAGCTAATGTTGAATGTTTCTAGAATCTTACTTAGAGAATTTGGCTTAAAAATAAGAATACAGGTCAGACGTGGTGGTGCAAGTCCTTGATCCCAGAACTCAGGAGGCAGAGACAGGTGGATCTCTGTGAGTTCCAGGCCAGCCTGGGCTACACAGTGAGACAATGTTTCCAAAACAAACAAATGAGAATACTAGGTTCACTTACTGTCATCCAGGTCCTTAGGCCACCTGGGGTGTCAGAAACGCTAACGCATTCCACCAGTGTTTCCCCAGAGTGAGTTCAAGAGCAGAGTTACGTAATAGCTTATGGTAAGTAGGGTTCAAAGTGGCCGTGGGGTCGAGGACCAGGTTTCTCCTCCGTCACATTCTGGTAGCTGTCTCCTGAGTGTGTGTTAGTGACGTGTGGAACTTTTCTAAGGAATGTGTTACATCTTTGACGATTTCCTTGTCCCGTCTTCCGTCTTTCCTGAATTACTGACATGGGTTTATCTTTTCTCCCTTTAGAGAGTTTTGAGGTGACAGTCACCAGAGAAGGTGATGAAGGGTTCTTTGTCTTCCTCTCATGACTATTAACCCACTAACTTGTTTATAAAATTGGGAATCAGCCGTTAAACAGAAGCAACTGCCATGCCATTTCCCCATCTATTCCCCTAGTTTTGTTTTGTTTTCTTTAAGTGTATTTATGGAAATTGTTTGTAACCAGACCCTTGGTTAGAAATATCTAGAACTCAGACATCCATTTGAACTACATGCACAGGACCACGTGTTTGTTTACTTCAGCTTGCTCGGTACCATTTTTCTATTCACTGGACTCGTGGAAATGAGCAGTCTTATTTTTATGTGAAATAATCTTGTAGCTTCATATGTGCATCTGAACGTTAAACTTGCTCTCCCATGGACAAGCATGGAGCCATGGATCTTTCTAATCAGGACAGTTTAGCTGTAATGAAGTTCCGGCTGGTATCCCTCTGAGGTTTGGTAAAGCCCGGAACTAAGGAATCCTAGCAGAGCCCTCCCTCCCTGTAGTGGACGTCAGCCGTTGAAATGGATGCCTGAACACTTGGTATTTCTACCCCTCTTTAGCAGTTTGTTTTGATTCCCTAATTTTAGCCAGGCTCATTGCACAGGAAGACTTGATCTTTTTTTTCCTTGACAGAATTTCTGTAATTATGATGCTGGTCCCACATGTCACACTTCTACTCTCAACGCTTAACTGTGCATTTTACCCTCTCTCTGGTCCAAACCCAAAGAGCTGCCCAGTGCTCAGGTGGCCGGGGAGCCTGGTGTGCTCAGGCCTTGGCTGTTGCTCCTGAGACTCCTTTCACCCTGAGCCATCTAAGTGCTCCTGTGGAATGCCTGTCTGTGTCCTCTCTCTCATCCCTGCATGAATGAATGCAAAGTAAACCAGTTGCTTGGAAAGCCAGAGTCCGCTTCTAATAACGCCCCAGAACTCACCCGTGTTACAGCACAGTGCCCCCGCTTTGTCCACGGACCCTCCGAACCCCCTGGCTGCTCAGTGGTTGTTGTCTCTTTTCTTTGGGGGTGGAGGGCATTGTGCGGAAGGTTCAGTGGCAGACACACTAACCTGTTCTGCTTTACTCCCCAGGTGAGATTTGTGGCTTTAAAATCCACGGGCAGAATGTCCCTTTTGATGCTGTGGTAGTGGATAAGTCCACGGGTGAGGGGGTAATCCGCTCCAAAGAGAAACTGGACTGTGAGCTCCAGAAAGACTACACCTTCACCATCCAGGCCTATGACTGCGGGAAGGGACCTGACGGCACGGGTGTGAAAAAATCTCACAAGTAAGTGGACTGGACAGAGGGCAAAGAGCACCGCCCAGGAGATGAGTGTGCGTGGGGAGTGACAGCCCGGACCTGGCCCCCAGGTGCTCCGTGTTTTGAAATGGAGGCAGAAGAGTTCTGCAGGGTCACAGATGGGTGGTGAGGGTCTTTGAGGGTGGGACTCCAGCCTGTGTCCTCTTTTGTGTCCAGCTTTTAGGAAGAGGCTGATGGGTAACAGGTTTCAAAAAGGTTTTATCCCACTGAGTATTCTTGGTAAAGAAACGAAAGCTCCACCGAAACGGTGGTTCGTCCTGTTACCAAGGCACTTGGAAGGCTGAAGTAGTCAAGGACAGCCGGGTAACGTAGCAAGACCCTGTCTCTCGGCGGGGAGGGAGGCGGACAGGACATAGACAGACAGACAGACAGACAGACACACACACACACACACACTCACTCACTCACTCACTCATACTCACTCATACTCATGCATGGCCCTATATTGAACTTTTTCCTGAGGAAAATGATTTTGTTACCTTTTTTTTTTCCCCTGAGACAGCATTTCTCTGTGTAGCTCTGGCTGTCCTGGAACTCACTGTGTAGAACAGGCTGGCCTCGAACTCACAGAGATCCGCCTGCCTCTGCCTCCTGAGTGCTGGGATTACAGGCGTGCACCACCACTGCCTAGCTGATTTTGTTGTTATCTTTTCCTGTAAACTAGTGAACTTGTGGAGGAAGCTGACAGGCCTCTGTGATTGTGTGTGGAGTCCACATGCCTTCTGCCAGCTGAGAGCCTCATGCTATCAGAGATGGTTCTAGAAGCTATAGACTTAGAGTTCTAGACGTTTCTCATTAGCCCTTCAACACCAGGCATTTTTAATGTTGCTCAGCCTCAGTTCCTCAATACATTGCTGAGGGAAAAGAGATGTGTGGGCCACATGCTATCATGGGACATGGTAAGGGCACCACATGGATGAGCCTGGATTGGGACACTCTGACGAGCAGGGTGTGATGAACTAGTGAATAACGTGTCCTAAAGATGAAGTCTGGGCCTTGTGCGTGTTAGACAAACACTTTGCTACAGGCCTATATTCACAAAAGTCTGTATCTTGACCAAAAAAACCTCATCAGTAGGTAGCTCTTGAAGCCTGTAAGTGTCATTATTTGGAGGCTGGTTCAGTGGTTCCCAGTTATGGACTTGGAAAGTGGCAGCTGGTTGTCCCTCCCACACGCCTTCATGTGTAGACTCAGGACTGGATGATGTCCTCATGTGGCGTTTTCCCGCTCCATAAGAGTACAACAGAATTTGTTTGTTTTTACGTGTGTGTGTGTGTGTGTGTGTGTGTGTGCGTGCGCGCGCGCGCGCTCACACATGTATGGGAACGTGTATGCATGCGTGTGGACATCCTGGGGTGCATTCCTCAGTTGCTCTTCACTTTATGTGCAGAGGCAGGGTCTCTCCCTGTACCTGGAGCTCAGCATTTCAGCGAGCCTGGGTAGCCAGCTTGCCTTACGATCCTGTTTCAGCCTCTTGAGCTCTGAGATCACAGAGGTGCCACCACTGGCCTCACATTTCTGTGGCGCTGGGGCTCAGAACTCCATATTTGTCATATTTGTGTGGCAAGTGCTTCATCCACTGAGCCTTTCAGCCTCAGAATTTGTTTTAACTCAATAATGAGAACTTTTCTCTATTTTTTTTTTTTTGTTTTTGTGTTTTGTTTTTTCAAGACAGGGTTTCTCTGTGTAGTTTTGGTGACTGTCCTGGATCTCGCTCTGTAGCCCAGGCTGCCCTGGAACTCACAGAGATCTGCCTGGCTCTGCCTCCCGAGTGCTGGGATTAAAGGCGTGCGCCACCACCGCCCAGCCTCTATTTTTTTAAAAACAGGAAGCAGAGAGAGAGAGAGAGACAGAGAGAGACAGAGACAGAGACAGACAGACTATATTTTTATGTGTGTTTGTGTTTTGCTATGGGTGTCGGGTCCCCTGAAACTGGAGATACATACAAACAGGTGTGAGCTGCCATGTGGGTGTGGGGAATTGAACTCAACTCCTCTGCAAGAGCAGTCAGTGCTCTTAACCCCTGAGCCATCTCTCCAGCCCCCCCTTTTCTCTGTTTCTAACCCTTCTTCCTTTGGCTGTGAGTTTTTAGAATTCTTTGATAATGTACCTTAACCTTATGCCCAAGAGTAAGCACGTGTTTGATGACTTCATCTCCCTCTTCATGCCCCGCCCCACTTTGAAAGAAAATTCAGTCTCTTTAGTTACATCACTGATTTTCTAAATCTGCTGCCTTACTTTTAGGGCATAGAAAAATCAGCCCAAGTCCCAATTTTAGCTTCCCCGTGACTCCATGCCAAACTAAAAGGAATGTAATTGCGTTTATATTTTGGCTTCATTGTAGGAAGCTCATGAAACAGTATCAGGAGAAGGGAATTTAGAAATTGGCACAATTGTCGCTTTTTGGGTAAAAGACAGAACCAAACCCCCTCAACAGCTTCCCCCTTCTCGTCTAGAGCAACTGTCCACATCCAGGTGAACGACGTGAATGAGTATGCACCTGTGTTCAAGGAGAAGTCCTACAAGGCGGCCGTGGTGGAAGGGAAGCAGCATGGCAGCATCCTCAGGGTGGAGGCTGTGGACGCAGACTGCTCCCCTCAGTTCAGCCAGATCTGCAGCTATGAGATCCTCACCCCAGATGTGCCGTTCACGGTGGACAAAGACGGTAAGGACGGAAGAGCCTGGTGTGTCAGTGAGGCCGGTGACCCCGAGAGGCCTGGCCCATCTAATGAGATCAGCTGGTAACCTGGGCTTCCCAGTGCTCACAGAGCATCAGTGACCCTGCAGGCTGCCCGGAGCCCTGCCTAGTGCCTGTGACTCATGTTTGACTCAACTCCCTGGTCTGACAGCTTCTCTGGAAGTCTGGGCTGTTGGGAGCTCTTTCTCCTTTCCTACCCAAATCGAGTAAAGGCCTCATTTGACATGAATCTTCTCAGTTTGATTTATGTGCAGCTGAGTGTGCTGGCCCTTTAGTTAGACGTAGTTTTAGTTCTCTGTTTGATTAGAACCTTTTACTCCTCCCCACTTTTGGTGATGCTGGGGATCCAGTCCAGGGCTTCGTGCATGCTAGGCAAATGTTCTCCCACGGGTCTACATGCACCTCTAGCCCCTTCTGCCCCATCTTAAAGGTGAGTGTTCATTTATTCATTCATTCTTTCTTTCCTTTTTTTTTTTTTTTGGTTTTTTGAGACAGGGCTTCTCTGTGTAGCTTTGCGCCTTTCCTGGAACTCCCAGGCTGACCTTGAACTCACAGAGATCTGCCTGCTTCTGCCTCTTGAGTTCTGGGATTAAAGGCATGCGCCACCACCACCCGGCTCATTCTTTCTTTTAAAGAATTATTTTTAGCTCTATGTCTCTGTGTGGGTGTGTGCACGAGAGTGCAGGTGCACACAAGGCCAGAGGTGTTGGGTCCCCTGGAGCTGGCGTTGGAGGCAGTTGTGAGCCACTTGCTGTGGGGGTGCTTGGAATGGAACTGCCGTCCTCGGAAGAGCAGTGTGTGTGCTCCTAACTGCTGAGCCATCGCTGCAGCCCCCGGTCATTTTTTTTTTGAGACTGACTCTTCCTGTGCAGCCTAGGCTGGCCTCACATTTGTCATCCTCCTGCCTCGACCCTCTGATTGCTGGGATTATAGCTAAGATGAGGATTTATGCCGTATACTTCGGCCAGAACCTTTATTCCTGAGTAACTGACAGAAACAACACAGGAGCTCAGCTGCTTTGTGTAGCGATTCTTTATTGTTGTTGTTGTTCTTTGTTGGTTTTCGAGAACAGGCTTCTCTGTGGAGCCCTGACTGTCCTGGAGCTCACTCCGTAGACCAGGCTGGCCTTGAACTCAGAGATTCCCCCTGCCCCTGCCTTCCTAGTGCTATGATTAAAGGTGTGCGCCACCACTGGCCAGCCCTGGTAAGAACTTCTTAATGTCTCCATTACAAATTAATGCACACTGCAGTCTTTGATGGAATTGTGGGTGTGTGAGACTCTGTGGGGCTGGAGAGATGATTCTGTGGCTGCAGCACTTGCTGCTCGTGCAGAGGACCTGGATTCAGTTTTCAGCGCTCACATCAGGCCGCTTACCACTACCTGTAACTCTAGATCCAGGGGATCCAACCCCCTCTTGTGGCATCTAAGGGAACCAGACATGCGTGTGGTTTACATACATACATGCAGGTACTCACACATACACACAAACTAAAAACAAATCTTAAAAAAAATACAGACACAAATAAATAAATAAACAAACAAACAAATAAAGACATCTGCACTCACATTAGAACAGAAGGATGCCTCTTTCTAAGCAAGAGGACCAAGGAAGGAGTTCCCTCCCTCCCTCTCCCTCCTACCCCTCCCCTTTTCCTCCCCTCCCCTCCCCTCCCTTCCCTTCCTTCCCCTTCTTCTCTCTCTCTCCTTCCCCCTCCCTTCCTTTTGGTGCTAGGATAGAATCTGGGGTCACAAATGTTAAATATGTGTCCCACTGAGTCATACCCCCAGCCTAACCTTAGTTGTTTTTGATTTGTTTGTTTGAGAGAAGATAGAATTTCTTGTAGTCCAGGCTAGCTCTGAATTTGGCATGTGGCTCAGGATGACCCTGAACTTTTCATCCTCCTGCCTCAGCCTCCCGAGTGCTGGGATTACAGGCGTGCACCAGCACTCTTGGTTTATGGAGTACTGGGGATCAAAACTAGTACTGTCATTCACCAGCTGAAGCAGATCCTCAGCCCTCAATTATGTTTTTTCCTTTAACATAATTAATCTCTCAGCAGCAGTATTTAATGAAGCCTGGCCTCATTGTTAGTATTCGAGGTATTTAAACTATTTGTCTTTTTTTATTCTTATATGCAAAGTAGTAAATGTTACTATAAAATCAGGTCAGCAAAGTGGCCCGGGTAGAAGCACCTGCCATGTAAACCTGATGACCTGATTTCAATCCCCAAAACCATGGTGCGAGGAGAGAACTTAATTCCAAAAGATGTCCTTGAACCTCCACACACGTGAGGAAGCACATATGTACCCACACATACACCCGAATAAAATTGTGTTTAGAAAGCTGCTGTGGGGCTGGAGAGATGGCTCAGAGGTTCAGAGCACTGGCTCCTCTTCCAGAGGTCCTGAGTTCAGTTTCCAGCAACCGCATGGTGGCTCACAACCATCTGTAATGAGATCTGGTGCCCTCTTCAGGTCAAAAGAACACTGTATACATAATAAATCTTTAAAAAAAATTTTTTTTTGTTTTTTAAGACCAGTGTAGAAACTCCAGGAGTAAGTGGCTGGCTGGCTGTGTGGATTCAAACAGCTTGACCACTTGAGTGTGGACTCAGTGAGGGAAGAAGAAGAAGTGTTGTGATCTCAGGACTGAGTCTATTTCAGGTTGTGTCAGTCTTGCGTAGCACAAGTAAAGATGGTTCTCATCGTTGCTTTCCTCTTCTGCCAGGTTATATTAAAAACACAGAGAAGCTAAACTATGGCAAAGAGCACCAGTATAAGCTCACTGTCACGGCCTATGACTGTGGGAAGAAAAGAGCCACAGAAGACGTTCTGGTGAAGATCAGTGTCAAGCCCACCTGCAACCCTGGGTGGCAAGGTGAGCTGTAGTCTTGTCTGCTCCGACGTCCATTCTGAAAATGTACGTGCCATAAAAACGTAAGCGTGAGCTGCCTTTTTTTTTCCTGCACCCATCCGTGGGCCGACACAGGCTGGAGCAGCAGGATTGAGTATGAGCCAGGCACCGGTGCTCTGGCCGTCTTCCCGAGCATTCACTTGGAGACCTGTGACGAGCCTGTCGCCTCAGTACAGGCCACCGTGGAGCTGGAGACCAGCCACATAGGGAAAGGCTGCGACCGAGACACCTACTCTGAGAAGTCCCTTCACCGGCTCTGTGGTAAGGAGGTCTGGTGTCTGGAGCCCTCAGTCTCCGGGAAAGGCAGGAGCCCATAGGACCCTGGCCCCTCTGTCTTGGTCTGTAAAACGATAAGCAGCAGAACAAACACAATGTTCTGAAGTGGCCTTTGCTGCCTTCCTGGCTGGTTTCCATTCAGGACGGGCACCAGGGACTGAGTACACACCCTGCAGAATCTATTCAGAATGCTGTGTGTGTGCACTGAAGAGCCCATAATTTGAAGAAAGTAACATACCCAAGTATGAATGATGTAAGAATAAGGAACTGGGCTTGGGAATGTGCCCTGCAGCCCAGCTACTCAGAAAGTTGAAGCAGGGGATCATTTGAACCCAGGAGTTCTGGTCTAGCCTGGGCAACACAGGGCACACTGTTTCAAAGGCACATGCTTTTGCTAATGCATGAGGCTCTGAGTTCAATCCCCAATACCAGGAAGAAAGAGCAAAATACTTAACCTGACAGCTGTAAAATCTCTCTATTCTTTTTTAAATTGCATTTATTTATTTTATATGTGTGGGTACCTATGTGCCACGGTGGTCTGTGGAAGTCAGAGGGTAGGTAACATGGTCATCGGTTTTTTCCATCCTGGGGATTGAACTCAGGAGTCAGGTTTGGTGTCAGGTGCTTTTACAATGCTGGACTATCTCCCTGTCTCCCTTCCCCTGCTCTTTGACTTAGTAATTGCAACTCTAGGAGTTTATCCTGAGCTCAGAATCATTGCACACATAGGTGCTCACTGAGGAGAGGTGTGAGTGTGTAAGGAAGGTGGGACAGTCAGCGCCCACCAGGGGAAGGACCAAGAAGTTCCGTGGTGTCTGTGCAGGGACATGTTTAGCCGTCGCCTTAAGGTATATGTACATACCGCAGCCACAGCAAGACTTCAGT
The DNA here is from genome assembly GCA_902168405.1 of Peromyscus aztecus. Lineage (NCBI taxonomy): Eukaryota > Metazoa > Chordata > Mammalia > Rodentia > Cricetidae > Peromyscus > Peromyscus aztecus. The sequence goes on from CABHPQ010162336.1 coordinate 16,226, forward strand.
TAATTGAAAAATACTGTGTGAGCTGGAGGTGACTCAGTGGTTAAGCACACCGGCTGTTCTAGGTTTGAATCCCAGCACCCACATGGCAGCTGACCGCTGTCTGTAACTCCAGTTCCAGGGAGTTACGCCTTCTTCTGACCTCCTTGGGCATAAGGCATCCAAGTAGTGCACAGATATACATGCAGAAAAAACACTTGTACACATAAAATCAAAACAAACAGACAACTTTATGGGCTAGAGAGGCAGCTCAGTGGGTAAAGCAGATGTGAGGACCAGGGTTCAGATCCCCAGAACCCACTAAATGCCAGGTGGGTGTAGTGGCCCACCTGTAATTCTGGCTTAGTAGGAGACAGGTGATCCACGGAGCAAGCTGGCTATTGAGACTAGTTATGGGTAGCTCTGGGTTTGATTGAGAGACCCTGCCTCATTGAGTAAGGTAGAGGTATTTGAGGATGATTCCTCCACGTGTGTGCACACCCATACACGTTTGCCCAGACACATGCCAACATGCATGCACACACAAGCACACACCACTAACATATGAAAATGAAGAAAATACTTTATGTATTCATTAACAAAGGGCTAGAAGTGTTTATTCACAAAAATGGTGTATATTTGGGTGGGAGCATCAGAAGTTACTTTGTTGTTGTTTGTTTGTTTTGAGACAGGGTCTCACTACATAGCTCTGGCTAGCCTGGAACTCACAAAGCTCTGCCTCTGCCTCTGCCAGTGCGTGAAACTGAGCCTCGTGTCTCTGTGGTTTCAGGGGCTGCTGCTGGCACCTCCGAGCTGCTTCCTTCCCCAAGCAGCTCCTTGAACTGGACTGTTGGCCTCCCCACCGACAATGGCCATGACAGCGACCAGGTCTTTGAGTTCAATGGCACTCAGGCGGTGAGGATCCCGGATGGCGTTGTGTCCCTTGACCCCAAAGAGCCCTTTACTATTTCTGTGTGGATGCGGCATGGGCCTTTTGGCCGGAAGAAGGAGACGATTCTCTGTAGTTCAGACAAAACAGGTTGGTTGCGCCCCTGGACCTTCTTCAGTGTCCTCTTCCAGAGACTAGTTCCTTGTAGATACTGCTATTTTATGCTAGGGACACTGTCCTCAGAGACAGCACCAGCATGGGGGATTTATTAGTTTTACTCCGTGGATTGTCATGAGTTCTCAGTAAAACTCATGTGTGTTTGTTCCTAAACCCTGTCTTGGTCCAACTAGAGGATTCATTTATGCAGATAAATGTGTCTTTAAATCCATTAAGGAAACAGTACTTAACACCCCAGGGACCTGAAGTTGGCAGTTTACACATAGATGCTGTCTTTGCAGATATGAACCGACACCATTATTCGCTGTATGTCCATGGGTGCAGACTCATTTTCCTCCTCCGTCAGGACCCGTCTGAGGAGAAGAAATACAGGCCTGCAGAGTTCCACTGGAAGTTGAACCAGGTGAGTAAATGGAAACCTCTCCAGGTGTCGTCAGCTCTAGGGACGTAACAGCCTGCGGGACGTCATGCTTTGTGCATCTGTGGTTACAGGGTAGCAAGCCGGGTCCACTTACTCCTTCCCGCTAAAGCCTACCTTTCCCCGTGTGCACTTTATGAACAAAATAATAACATAAATATTATCTTTTTGGGCCAGAAGGACTCACCAGGTGTAAGGGTCTTGCCACCGGGCTTGACAACCTGATTTGATCCCCAGAATGCACGCCCATGATGGAAGGAGAGAACTACCTCCCACAAGTTATCCTCTGATGTGCACACACATACACATTTCAAATGTAAAAAAAGAATATGTGTTTTAAACTGAAAATACAGTTATGATCTGTTGAAATAGAGTGCCGTCTGGGGTGAGGATTTGAAGCCCTCATGTTTAACTTACCCATCACTGTTAAAGCTGCACCAAGGACTGCTAGGTTGAGTTAGCAGTTCAGAGGTACCGGGATGCCTTGAATATTCAAGTAGCTACAATCTTAGTATCTTTCAGATGTCACACAGACTGCTAGCTCAAGGTAGCTTTTGGCTCTGGCAGAGACCACATAGCATTCCTCTTGGTGATGTTGTGTAGGCAGAAGTTTCTGTGTCTGGCCAGCAACTCCCAAATACCTGGCAGCCGCTTCCCAAGTAATTGATTCAAAGGCTTAATATTACTTATAAATGTTCGGCCAGTAGCTCAGGCTTATTACTAGCTAGCTCTTACACTTAAATTAACCCATAATTCTTATCTATGTTTAGCCACATGGCTTGGTATCTTTTCTCAAAACAACATTCTCATCTTGCTTCCTTTGCGTCTGGGTGGTGGCTCCTGACTCCGCCCTTCCTCTTCCTAGAATTTTCCTAGTCTGCTCATCCTACCTATACTTCCTGCCTGGCTACTGGCCAATTAGCGTTTTATTAAACCAATTCGAGTGACAGGTCTTTACAGTGTACAAGAGCATTATCCCACAGGCATGTTGTGTCTTTGGGGAGCTGATTTTCCTGCATCCCTGTGACAAGCACTTGGGAGGAGGGCTGCTGTTAAACCTCTGATAAGGAGATGGAGCCAGTGTGCTCTGTAAACTGAGAATCAAAACAGCTTGCCAAGGAGAGTGACTAGAAGGGAAAGCTCTGGCCTTAGCTGAGAGGACTTGGATCATGGAGTTAGGAGCAAAGGCTGACAGATCGTTAGATGGGCTGGGTTTGCTAACATGGAACACTGTCTAAAACAGTTTTGAGATCCATAAAGGGCCAAGGTGTACATGAGACTGGAATACAACCTGTGATTTGCCTTTCTTTCTGGGGTGGTTTTTATTTACATAAACAGTCCTTTCTCAAAAACTCTTACCATATTTTCCCCAAGGAACTAGAGAAAAGTATGCTGTAGAAAAAAATAATTTGCAACATACGTGGGTTCAATAACCAGCCACTCATCCCCCCTGCAAAAAAAGAGAGAGAGGGAGAAAGAAAAGGAAAGAGAACAGTAATTCTTAATATGCAGTAAATGTTCAAATTTCAAGTTGTTTTACAAGTATTTTTATTTGGCTCAGAGACAGTCTCTATAGTTTGTTTGAATCTGGATTCCATAAGGAACAGACTGAGTTAGGTTGATATGTTCAAAATGCCCATTCACCACTGTAAAAGAAGTCAGTTTGAGCCGGGCGGTGGTGGCACACGCCTTTAATCCCAGCACTCGGGAGGCAGAGCCAGGAGGATCTCTGTGAGTTCGAGGCCAGCCTGGACGAGTGAGTTCCAGGAAAGGTGCAAAGCTACATAGAGAAACCCTGTCTCGAAAAACAAACAAACAAAAAAAAATTTTTTTAAAAGGGCTGGAGATATGGCTCAGAGGTTAAGAGCAGTGGCTGTTCTTCCAGAGGACCCAGGTTCAATTCCCAGCACCCACATGGTAATTCACAACTGTCTGTAACTCCAGTTCCAGGGCATCTGACACCCTCACACCAATGCATATAAAATAAAGTTAAATAAATTATTTTTTAAAAAAAGAATTCAGTTTGCTTTGCCATGCAGTCTGAATTACATTTTTTTTTTGTTTTTGTTTTTTTTTTGAGACAGGGTTTCTCTGTGTAGTTCTGGTACCTGTCCTGGATCTCACTCTGTAGACCAGGCTGGCCTTGAACTCACAAAGATTCACCTGGCTCTGTCTCCTGAGTGCTGGGATTAAAGGTGTGTGCCACCACTGCCTGGCAGAGTTACATTTCCTATTCATTTATTTAGTTGTTTACTTTATTTTAATTTTTTTATTTTTTTTGGAGGCAGGGTCTATGTAGTCCTGGCTGAACTTTTGTGTTGACCAGTCTAACCTCCAACTCAGACAGCCTTCCCTTTGCTTTGCCCTCTCCCCTCCCCTCCCCTCCTCTCCTTTCCCCTCCCTTCCCCTTCCCCTTCCCCAGGGACTCATGTAGTCCAGGGTGGCCTCAAACTCTGGAAAGCCAAGGATGATCTTGAACTCCTGATCTTCTGCTTTACCTCCCAAGGGCTTTCAGCAGGTGCCGTGTGGTTCTGTGTGGTTCTGGGGATTGCTCCCAGGGCCTTGTGCACCAACACTTCCTTCCGCCTGCATGTTCCTGTCTGGATGAGCAGTTGACAGAACATGTACACTCACTGTCACACGCCTTTTCCTGAGACTGATGATGATTATTATTTTGACCTGGAAATGAATGATGGACACTCGGGAGCAGAGGCAGATGTCACCGAGTCCCGGCCCAGTTCCAGGACAGTCAGGGCTACCTAGTGAAACCCTGCCGCAGAAACGGAGGAAGGGAAAAGCTAGTTGATAACCCCACCAAGTTTTTAAATGTCCAGCCTGCTGCTGGACAGACTCGTGGATGCCATGCTCATGGGGAATTGCGCAGCCCCTTGTTAGTCCCTGGCTTGTGGATGGTGCTGGTGTGAAATGCCCTAGCCATGATGAAATTGACCTACCCCTTTCTGGTGGGATGTGTTTACGAAATACTTTCTTGCTAGATTTTTTAAATCATTTTCTTTTTAGGAAGCCATTCCTTACGCATGACTCATTTTCCACATCCTGCTGCCGCTCAGAGTTGTGTCTTTGGGTGAGCAGCTGGTTGACATGTCACGCTTCCTTTGCCTTGGCTAGGTCTGTGATGAGGACTGGCACCACTTTGTCCTTAATGTGGAGTTCCCAAGTGTGACTCTCTATGTGGATGGCGTTTCTCATGAGCCTTTCTCGGTGACAGAGGACTACCCGCTTCATCCAACCGGGATAGAGACTCAGCTTGTAGTCGGAGCTTGCTGGCAAGGTAACAGTTGCTGACCTCCCATCCCCTGGCCTCGGGAACTAACTCACACCTCCTTGCTGTATTGTTACTGTGTCGAGGATCAGAGTCTCAGTAGCTCTCTTCTTCACCCACGTGTCCTTGTATCTGTGTGTAGCCTTTTAGAGGACAGGATTGATGTCATCCATGGTTGTTTAATAAAGGTATGTTATGGACAACAGTCCACCATCACCCTTCCTGAACCTGAGAACAGTGACACACAGAGGGAAAGTATGATTAGGAAACTGGCATGTAAATCAATGTCTATTGGTTATTGATGTCTATAAAGCCAGAGTAAGAGTGAACCAAGATACAGAAATGTAAAGGACACAGAAGTGTCCAGGCCTGTAGCCCTCTTCCATAGCTCTTAGCCCTTGACAACTTGGTAGGAACCTGGTGAGTGAGGGAGCATTTGGAGTGGACTCTGGAAAGCTTTGCTGAAGGATAATATAATCCCCATGGTCAAGTTGAAAACCACTGCCTTAAACAATACATTGGTTATTTGTGGGATCTTAGGGAGCCAGTTAAATTGAAATAGTGACCAGCATACTGAAGGATTGACTCCGTAAACTTGTGCCAGGATACCCATGATGCCCTATCAATGGGTGAGACAAAGCTTCAATGGCAGGGCCAGAAAAGACCGTAAATTTGAAAGTGGTGAAGAGCTTTGAGATGGTGTGCGGATCCCTGCTCTGCTGTGCAGTGATGAGAAAACGCCCATGATTCTGCTGGTGACAGGGTCACAGTTACCGCCTACTGCTGTGGTTTATGGCCTATATTTATAACCAAAGGAAATAAGTTAGTGGAAATAAACAGTAACTGTTCTTGTCCAAGTTCACAGAGCATCAGTCTGCCTCAGAGGGTCATGCGCCCTCCATTGGACCCTTGGACCCCCACGTCATTTCAGGTCACCGCACCATCACTGTGTGCTAGATGTCCAGACTTTAGATACATTTTTCTCCCCATGGGAAGATAATAGCTTGACTTCGGTTAGAAAGGTATAAACAAATCTAATTCCCAAGGCAAATTTGTTTATTTTAGGAGAATTTGGATTTTCTAGTTTCTCTCTAAACTCTTTCAGATACAAAGGAGTAAGCTAGCACACTGGGGTGGCCCTCTTCAGCAGGCCCCCAGGGTTACTGTTAGTTTACAAAACGGCCTGTGAAGATGAGATGTGAAGCCAAAGGCTGGGTTGCAAGGCACGCAGGCAGCTTTCAGCCGACGCCCTGGTTCTTAAGTGCAGATGTGCTGTAAGAAAAAACACAAGCATAAGCCTGAGCGAGACTCTGTATTCTGGAGGTTCCCGTTCCGGTTAAACAGGCTGCCCTGCACTGCCCGCCTTCCTTGGTCAGCGTCATTGCCAATGAATAGCAAATGCCTTTCATCTTTCCTCTCTTTTGACCTCAGCTCTCGACTTTTTCAACGGGACAGCAATTTCCACACCAAATGAACACAAATTCTTTTTTTTTTTTTTTTTCTAATTTTTAACATCTTATGTGTCAGGGATATTTTGACCTGTATGTACTCCTGTGCACCAGGTGCATGCCTAGTGCCTATGGAAGCTAGAAGAGGTCTGATCCCCTGGAATCCGTGTTACAGATGGTTGTGAGCCACTACAGGGGTCCTGGGAAATGAACTCGGATCCTCTGGAAGAGCAGTCAGTGCTCTTAACCACTGAGCCATACTCCAGCTCCTACCAACACAAGTATAAAATTCAGTTCACACAGAGGAAGGCGCCCTTTGCCTTTCGGTGAATGCGGAAGCCTTCTCGCTGCTGACTTACAGTGGGAGGGTGGGCCATGGGCAGCAGCATCCCTCCAACTGTGTTATAGAGAGATCACAGTGGGTGCGTGTGGAGGTGCAAAATGGCTTCACAGGTCTGGCCTCACCCCAAAACACATCTCCACACTTGTTGCATGGAGATAATCTGTAGTGGCCAGTTGCAAGGGATGCATTTCCTCCACAATGCAGTACAGAGTATGTGGGCTCTGTGCACAGCCATGGGTGTGCTATCCACCAGCCAGGCTTCAGATTCCGGCCCTCATCTGTGCTGTCCACCAGCCAGGCTTCAGATTCCGGCCCTCATCTGCAGCTGTAGAGACTGTGGCTGGTCAGCGTCCAGGCCTGCTGCAGGTTGTTTGTCTGGATGAGACCCACAGCCAGCCTCCTTCTGACCATCCTCTTTTCTCTGTCATTTAAAATCCAGGAAGTACAGGCTCACGTGTTTCCACGTGCCACACTCTGGACCCTGGTACGGTCCCTCCCGCTTTGTCCTTGTGTTCTGCTTCCCTGTTTGGAGGGAAGAAGACGGTGGTCCAGGAGCTGAATGTTTATTTACGTCTGCTCCGGCACCACTCCCGGCCAGGCCTCCTGGGAGCGCATTGTAACATGGGCTAAACAGATAATGAATGGTGTACCTGGTTTTGTCTTCATTTGAGTCTGATTTGTGTTCCGGCAAGGAGAATAGGCGACGATGTATAAAAGAAAAGCCCCAAAGGAAGCGTTGGAGGGGGTCGCTTCTGGGAAAAGGTCATCAAGAGTAAGCATGCATCCAGGTGAAACATGTCCCGGATGTCAAGAGGGACTTTGTTCTCTGGGGCTCGTGTTTGGCTACCTCAGCATTTGACTCTGAGGTCCAGTGTGAAGGCCTAACCTCTTGGTCTTTTCTGCTGTCTCTGTCTTGCTTTCCAGAGTATTCAGGAGTCGAAAGAGACAATGAGACCGAGCCTGTGACTGTGGCCTCTACAGGTTGCTGGTTATATCCCCCACTCCCCGTTCACTAGAGCGTTTCCTTTAAAGCTGAGACATTGATTCATTCCACATGTCGCATGAGATGAGCAAATTGCATTTTGATCCTGGACACCATTTCAGCTGCTTGCCTGCATCGAGCTTCCCTACTGCCCCCTGGGACTTCCTTTCCTGCCCCTCTCGCCCCTGCACACCCCCGTGGGCTGCACTTGTGGGGACTGTAGTGCCTCCAGTCCCCCAAGTCCACTGCACGAGGTGCCTACTACAATTCCTCAAGCTGGGTTTGGGGGCCACTTCGTGGTGCTCATGTGGCTAAGCCACGGGACAGGAAAAGAGTTTCTGTGTTTTCTGATTGATACTAAATTCTGAGCAGAAATAGCAATCCCCAGGGAACACTTGCCATGCCAGGCCCTGCTCTTCAGTAATGTGAAAGCAAGCTGCAGTCTGTGGCTCTTTGCTGTGGTCTGTCAGTGTCCACCGCCTGGGTTACATCTTCCCTGCCTGTCATCCTCAGAGGCAGAACTCAACCAAAGAGCGTCCTGAGAGCAGAGATGACTCCGTGTGTGAGGCGCTCGCTATGTGAGCGTGGAGATGAGAGTTCAGATCCCAGCTCCTGTGTAAATGCCAAGGGAGCCTGGCACCCACTTGTAATTCTAGTGATTGGAAGGCAGACCAGATTGCCTGAGGACTAGCTAGCCAGCAAGCTCTGGGTTCACCAAGAGGCCTGCCTCAGTGAATAAGGTGGGAGAGCAATAGAGGATGATTTCCAGCATCAACCTCAGGTCTGCCCACACACGTGCACACACACGTACCCAAACTTATATGAGCATGCGTGTACACATGCTTACTGTACACAAATATGTGCACACACAACATGCATATGCATGTGGATACTGTACACGTACGAGTGCACACACAAATCTCCCTGGAAGGCCTTCAAGGCTTTTCCGTGGGGACTGTAAGCGGCTCAGAGTTCCTGCCATGCTTATGATCCAGTCTCCCCCTGCTCCCACTCCTGTGTCCTCAGTCAGGGAAGCATCCCACAGTGTGCTCAGCCAGGTAGGTGGTAGTGCTTGAACAGGCCAGTGCTGAGGAGGCAGTTTCTCGGTGTACCTTGCTGATAGTATCGGGTTAGCCTCCATCATCAGGGAGTGGCCAGACGTATAGAGAGGGCCCCTGGGCATGCAGGCTCTGGGTGAGGGAACCCCCACCCCAGGCTCCTCTCTTCTCCAGGCCATGTGCATGACCATAAACAATTTAATTTTTCATTGCCCTTCCACGTAGACTGCAAGGCTAACAGGGTTTGCTCTGAACTAACGTGCATGTCCATTCATCAAGCTGCCACCACTGGTAACAGCTGTGACAGATACCCAGGAGCCCGTGAGCTACGAGCCTAACTTCTCTCCTCCTCCTGTTCCCAAGGTGGTGACCTGCACATGACACAGTTTTTCCGGGGTAACCTGGCTGGCCTCACCATCCGTTCTGGGAAACTGGCGGATAAGAAAGTGATTGACTGTCTGTACACCTGCAAGGAGGGGCTGGACCTGCAGGTCCCTGAGGATGGCAGCAGAGGCGTGCAGGTACGCGCTCGCCTGAACTCACTCTTAGCCTAGCCCGCTAAGAGTAGGGCTGTCAGGGTGAGGCAGAGATGGGGTGAATGGATTTTTTGTTTGTTTTTGTTGTTTGAGACAGGGTTTCCAGGTGTAGCCCTGACTGTCCTGGAACTCACTCTGTAGACCAGGCTGGCCTCAGAGCTCCACCTGCCTCTGCCTCCTGAGTGCTAGGATTAAAGAGATGCACCACCATCGCCCGGCTGGGGGGTGAAGGGATTTTACACTATGTAGAGAGTCTTGTTCATGCGGACTGAAGAGCTCAGTGATTCAGTCCGATCTGATCACTCCACCACCTCTCAGGGCTTTGGCTCCTCTCGGTTGGGACCTTGTTCCCAACTCTAGTACGATGATTTCAGATCCACGCAAGCTCCAGTCAAGCAGTGTTGACCTTGGAGGGAGACGATGTTGGAGAGCTGGATAAGGCCATGCAGCACGTTTCTTACCTGAATTCAAGGCAGTTCCCCACACCCGGCATCCGCAGGCTGAAAATCACCAGCACAGTCAAGTATGTCCTGATCTGTGGCAATGAATGTATTCCACTCGCTGACCCTTGGGCAGAATGTGTGTGCCCTTGGATTTGCCTTCCCCTCTAAGGGAAGATCACTTGATCTTGCAAAGCCTGAGTGAGGAATTAAATTTCGTCCGACCACAATGGGAAGTGCATCCCTGAATGGCCACCCTCTGTCGACAAGCCTTTGATAGGTGACTGCCTCACAGCTCCCAAAGCCTTCAGCCTTCTCTCCCCGCCCCCCTTCTTGCTTCTCTGACAGGTGTTTTAATGAGGCAGCTTGCATCGAGGTGCCTCCAGTTGAAGGCTACGTGATGGTTTTGCAGCCAGAAGAGCCCAAGATCAGCCTGAGTGGGGTCCACCACTTTGCCCGGGCGGCTTCTGAGTTTGAGAGCCCAGAGGGTGTCTCCCTCTTCCCTGAGCTTCGAATCATCAGCACCATCACCAGGGAAGTGGAGCCTGAGGGGGACGGGGCCGAGGACCCCACAGGTAACAGCCGTCCTTGGGCCTGCCAGCCCCTCAGGGGCCTTTTTCTCTGTGGGTTCTGGGAGTTTTAATGTTTTAGTACTTGGCTCTGTTTCTGGAACTTTGGATGGAGTCTCTACATCTCTTTGGTTGGACATCAGATTTTAAGACGTAGCTTGAGGGCTGGCCCACAGGAGGACAATGTTCCCACCATTCTTACTGGGGACTGACCAAGTGCTATTTATTGACAGAGTTGTTTCTGGGACCTGGGCCTTCAGTATGCTAGCCATATACTCTTCCACTGACTACACTTCAGCCCTCCAAGTCTTGATGGTGACTCCTCCTTGCTTCAGGCTCAGCCTTAGACTCTCTGAGCCTGAGATGGGGCTGGGCATTAGGGTTGACTGGCCTCTGCTATTTCTGGTTGGCCACTTTTGCAGTTCAAGAGTCCCTGGTGTCAGAGGAAATTGTGCATGACCTGGACACCTGCGAGGTCACAGTGGAAGGGGAGGAGCTGAACCCAGAACAGGAGAGCCTGGAGGTGGACATGGCCCGCCTCCAGCAGAAGGGCATCGAAGTGAGCCACTCCGACCTGGGCGTGGTCTTTACAGGTGAGGGGTTGTAAAGCAGAGGGTAAGAAGGAAAGGTGAAGGCTCTTGCCTGCCTGCTGCCCGCAGATGTGGGCTGACATTCACTCCACACTGGTGCCTGCCGCCCGCAGATGTGGACTAGCACATTCACTCCACACTGGCGCCTGCCTGCTGCATGCAGATGTGGACTAGCACATTCACTCCACACTGGCGCCTGCCTGCTGCATGCAGATGTGGACTAGCACATTCACTCCACACTGGCGCCCTTCTGCACAAGGATTGGGACATGGGGGCTGGTGGGGAATGGGACATAGGCAGTACTTTATGCAGGGTGGCCTGGGCATATAACGACACATGCCCCTGGATGGAGAAATGCTCCTACTTGGCAGCTCAAAAAGCCACAAAGGTGTGGCCATTGGCTCAACTGACCCAAGTACATGACTTTAGCTACCTGGGCCCCCCTAGGCTCCAGACTTAAGCCACTCACCTTCGACACCCTACAGGTGTGGACACCATGGCAAGCTATGAGGAGGTTTTGCACCTTCTGCGCTATCGGAATTGGCACACCAGGTCCCTGCTTGACCGGAAGTTCAAGCTCGTTTGCTCAGAACTAAATGGTCGCTACCTCAGCAATGAATTCAAGGTGGAGGTGAGTCCGGGGTGCCCACCCAACAGGGCCAACAGTAGAAGGAATCAAGTGTCCTGACTCTTGATCCCAAGGCTTCAGACATTCATGGTGGCAACTATATAGGCTCATACCAGGGGTGGCTTTGTTCACACTGTGATCTGCCGGCAGGGTAGATATGCAGGCTTGGAGTGGCTTGGAGACCTTGGAGAGAGGTGAAGAGTGAGTGTGTGTCTTTAGGAGGGACAGGGTCGTTCCTTGGGTTCCATATGTGAAAACCCCCAGGGAACCAAATGGTCTTCGAAGCTGTGTCCGATCACTGACCCTGTTGAGGGTAAAGTTGGGTCACCGGCTGGGTGTGCTAACATGGCCGTGGTCACTCTGAGGTCACAGCAGCTGGAGGACAGTGCACTCCGCTCTGAAACCTCCAGCAGCCTCTGCTGCAGCCAGCTTTATCGCCCTGGGCCTGCCTCTGCGGTCTGGAGAAATGGGCTCAGTTGTTCTGAGCAGTCCAGTCTCCACCATGACCTAAGTGTGGGCCGAGGTAAAGTTAGAGCTGACAGTGTTTCACCTGAGCCAAAGGGTGGCTGGTTTGAAAAGCGACAAATGGTGATTTGTGCTGTCTCTCCTCTGGCCAGGTTAGGGGGAAAGTGGTCTGTGCCGGGCATTTCCAAGTGATCTGGGTTTGTTTTCCTGGCTGATGCAAATGTGTTCTTTTATAAGCTACACTATAAATAAATCATTCGACAAGCACTGTTTGTGGGATGTGTGACACTGTCACACTGTTAGACCAGGTGACAGGTTCTTACTGTTGATTTTTTTCTGGTCACTGGCGTAACCCTGTTTGTTCCCAGCCTGGAGGCCTTGAAGCCACCAGCACAGCTTTGCCAGTGACTGACTCCATGTTCACCTGCCAGGTACACTTGGGACACCAGCCTTAGTGATTTCTCTTTGTCCACTGCAGGTGAATGTGATCCACACAGCCGACCCTGTGGACCACGCCAATCACATGGCTGCCCAGCCACAGTTTGTCCAGCCTGAACATCGCTCCTTTGTTGACCTGTCTGGTCATAACCTGGCCAATCCTCACCCATTCGCAGGTAGGACTGTTGGGAAGTATGTGGGTCAAGATGCTATGGCGCCAGGCGGTGGTGGCGCATGTCTTTAATCCCAGCACTCGGGAGGCAGAGCCAGGCGGATCTCTGTGAGTTCGAGGCCAGCCTGGTCTACAGAGAGAGATCCAGGACAGGCACCAAAACTACACAGAGAAACCCTGTCTCAAAACAAACAAACAAACCAAAAAAAAAAAAAATAATACGCTATGGCATCCAAGTAAGGTTCAGATGGGTACCACACCTCCACCCCCCCACCCCCACCCCCAACTAAACCTGGCTGTAGCACAGCTCACAGCCGCTGCCTGTCAGCCCTTCCTGTCACATATAGAAGGGAGCTCATCACAGCCACAGAGCAGGTGAGCAAAGCCTGGCTGCTGTGGTGTTTCCTCCTAGTCTTTGAGGGTCAGGTGAAGCACTCTGGCACAGTCATTCCGACCTCAAGTAGTTGAGGAAGCCAAGGCTGGGATTGCTGTCTGGATAAGCAGTGTCACAAAAGCCAAGTCCGGTCTTAAAATCTCTTGGCAGTTGTCCCCAGCACGGCGACTGTTGTGATTGTGGTGTGTGTCAGCTTCCTGGTTTTCATGATCATCCTGGGGGTGTTTCGGATCCGAGCTGCACATCAGCGTACGATGCGGGACCAGGACACCGGGAAGGAGAATGAGATGGACTGGGATGACTCTGCCTTGACCATCACTGTAAACCCCATGGAGGTAGGTGCAGAGTGGCCCCAGACTGCCGAGCGCCGCAGAGACCTGTGGAGCCATGGCCCCTGGAATCCTTGTACCTGTGTCAAGTTCCCTGCACATTGGGTCTGTGAGATTAGGGGGTCCTCCTCAATTGAGGAAGCTGGCTGACGGTCACGCTGATTAGCATAAGTAGGCAATTGGTGCTCTCTGCTTCTTTACCCCAAGATGTTTCTGGTGTGACAGGACTAAGCTTCATCCCCCCCTCAGCATCGAGCGCCTCTCCCTAGTGCATGGATTCCGAGTTGCTGATGCGCGCGTCACCTGCCCTGGCACTTTGCTCAAGGCAGCTCTCTGTGCTGCTCAGCCCTTCTTGTTTTTTCCTCTGTGGCTTCTGGAAGGTGGACATCGGGTCATGGGGTCACCAGCTAGACTTAGACCATCATCTCTTTCCCAGACATATGAGGACCAGCACAGCAGTGAGGAGGAGGAAGAGGAAGAGGAGGAAGAGGAGAGTGAAGATGGGGAGGAGGAGGAGGACATCACCAGCGCTGAGTCAGAGAGCAGTGAAGAGGAGGAAGGCGGCCCCGGGGACGGCCAGAACGCCACACGGCAGCAGCAGCTGGAATGGGACGACTCCACGCTCAGCTACTGAACACGCGCCTTGACACCTGCTCTCCAGAACACTCTCCTAGCCATCTCCCAGCCCCACGGGTCCACGATGTACAAAATCATTTCGGCCAGCAGGTCTGCAGACCCCTCCCCCGTCGCTGAACATCCGCCTGTGCTTGGTGTGTGGACCGTAGGCTCCACCCTCCTCCCTCCCAGCCCATCACACTCGCAGTTTTGCTAGGAGCTGGCACTTCTTTCTCCCTGGCCGCATCTGGGTGCAGTGGCCCCGCAGCACCTCGGACCCCATATGTGGCCGGAGTCCCCCGTCAGTCCAGGAAAGGACACCAGCACCTCTCCAACCTCCAGAGAGGCTGCGATGACTGGGGCTTGCTGACAAAGGGTAAAAATTACTCCCACCCAGTAATCATTTTTCTTCTTTATTTTTCAAAGTTTTTATTTTTTTCCAAACTAGTGCATGTATAAAGTGGGAGATTGGGGGTTACTATGTAGATGACCAACTGACTTTTTAATATTTTGTAAATAAGTTGGGATTCTCTGTGTCTTCTGTGCTAGTATAGTTCAGGACAGGAATGTAAAGTGAAGTCAGAACAGAAGCCCAGGAGGAACTCTCTTCCCCTCTCTCTTCCACCTTCCTCACAAGAAACCAGGTTGGAGAGGTCCAAGTCACTGGGGCCCTTGCTGGGGTCTCTGTACAGCCATGTGGCCAGGGGCCACAGGCTTTGAGTGCTGCTTAGGGGACCAGACCCGAGCACCGACCATATTGGAGGCTGGGAAGAGCCAGGTAGTAGCCAAGGCCCCTGGCCTCTCTTACACTCCTGTGGCTGGCAGCCACCTCGCTGTGCAGCTTGTGGTTTCTGCTTATTAAATGTGTCTCCCTGTTGGTGCAAACCTGTAGCTCATGGGAAATGACATCAATTCTGCAAGACAGTCAGGCTCCTTGATTTGAGGACAACAGGCCTCACTACACTACAGCATCCAAAAGGAGATCCTGAGGCCCAAAGACAAAGTGCTAGAATGTTCCAAAACAGTCTGTTTTCTCTCCTCCCCAGAGGTTCCGTGGGATGCCCCCTTGCTGTCCTGGTGTGGGGTGAGACTCAAGCCCCAGTAGTTAGGAGTCTTGCTGCTTGGTCGAAGGGTTGGAGACAGCAGTGTGACCCCACACAGCACTCAGCTTCTCCTTTACAATCACAGTTTGGACCTCTCCAGCTGGGGCTCTCTGGCCCTCGCTGCTGGTTGGAAGGATGCTGACGGCTGGGCTGTCTGTGGCCGCCCTCCCATGTCCTGTCCCTGTAGCTGTTTTATTAGAGGATGGAAAGAGGCTAACACGGAGAGGGACATTTTCATGTGTCGGTAGCTGCAGCGTCTGTCTGTCCCTTCAATATGTGTATGTTGACGCTAGGTCGGGAAGTGTATGCACTATAATAAAGTTCTGGTTCTAACTCTAGCCTGAGTGGGATTTAGTCTGTCACTTTCTTTTTTTTTGGGGGGGGGGGAGTATGGTTGAGACAAGATCTGTTATGTAGCTCTGGCAGGCTAGCCTGAAACTTCCTGTCTAAACCAGGCTGCTCTCGAACTTACAGCAATCCTCCTGCCTCTGCCTGCTTAGTGCTGGGATTACAGGTGCCCACCACACCCGTGCCACGATTTGTTTTGGTTGTTATGGTATGGAAGAACGCATCCAGCCTCACACATATCCCCAGCCCGGCCCTGCTTTTTGAGCCGAGAATGTAAGAACATAAAAAGGCCTTTATTTCTTTTCACCTGCCTTTACCGATCATGTCAAAGTTGCACAAATGTCTCAGCCCACATCAGTGAAAGGAAACCCACTTTCCCCACACAAACATGAAATGACTTAAAAAAATAGAAAATATTCTTATAGGCAGGTGTACAGACCATACACAAAACTCAAAGGCTGAACGCGTGCAGTCTGCAGCCACACCAGGGAGCACCTAGACTCGCTTCAATAAATAACTTGATGCACACACACACTAACACACACACACACACACACACACACACACACACACACACACACACGCATGCACGCACACACTTCCTATCTCAGAGTTGGTGGGGCAGACAGGGTTCCAGCACTCCTGTGAACTAAGCAGGTGGTTTGTGGAGGTACAAACTGCTGCAGGACCCTCAGCTCGTCAACACGGGGGAGCTGGCGCCTGGCCTCCTTGAGCCGTGTTCTGGGCTTCTGGCCACACAGCAGTGACGGTTCTCAAGTCTCAGAATGCTACCGAGAGATCCAGGCCCTGAGGTGGCAGCCGACACATCAGGATGTGCACGGGACAGCACATTAAGCACATGCTGTACCATCAAGCTGTGTCCCCAGATCCCTGAGCGTACCTAGCTCCATTGCCAGCGTGGCTTTGGAATGTCCGGGGGAGGCTCAGACCTGCATTTCTAGAGTCGCTCTGATCCATTCCTTTTCAAGGATAAAAGCCCAGGCTACTTTAATTTCGCTCTTGCCCTCAACTTCAGAACCTGGCTCCCCAGCTGCCTTTCAAGGGGACAGCTCCAGGAGAGATCAATCCTGCCCTTCCATACAGCAGCCTTCGGGTACGGCTCACACTCATTGCAGAGGACTCCATTCCAACTTGCCTTGGTCTTGACTGGTGACCACACTGGGCTCAATCAGTCGCCAGTTCTTGAGTGTTTTGAGGCCTGACAACTATACATAGCGGGGCCCAGGTCCTTCCCCCAGCCACCGAGTTCTGTACATAGTTTGGCTATCACTTTCTTACCCGAAATAAAAGGTGAGGGTGTCCCCATATCCAAGAGGTCACTTCAACAGTGCAGAGCAAGTGTGCCTGAGTCTAGAGGGTGCCCTGGCTTCCTCGGGAGCTGCCGGAGGCTTGGTTGGTGGAGGTTGCCGAAGGTGGGCCACACAGAGGTGGCGGAGGTGAGCTGAGGATTGAGGTGTCCTGTCTGGATGGGAGGCACCAGGTGACTTCCAGGCTTGCTCCAGGCAGCCTGCTGGGGAGCCTGGGAAGAAGGCCCCAAGAACTGTCTGCTGGGCCAAGATCCACAGGTTGGAAGACTAGGGGTGTAATCCTCAAGGCGCTGCTTACAGTGCTGACGGGTGGGGTGGGGAGTGTCTCACGAGGACCGTCCCTCCCCTCCACAAAGACAGTTCCGTTTATGGCTGTTCTGTTCCTTAAACATTTTGAGTCATAAATAAATAACCAGTGTAAACAAGAGGCAGTTGTGTGGTTCTTCCCCACGAGGAACAGTGCCGCTGTTCCGATGACCACTGAGCGTGCCTGGTCCCCAGAACTGACAGTTTACCTCTAGGCCTGAGAGCCAGGAGGGAACCGTGAGGAGACCAGGAGAGGGCCCCTTATTGTCTGTTATCCTTGGACACATTGTGTGCCAGCCAGTTGACTTTGGTTTTCCAGCTCTCCCGTAGGGCTTCATTGAACTTCACCCGGAAGTGCTTGAGTGCCTCTTCCTCGGTCTTCCCTAGTGCCAGAGAGTCCTGGACAAACACCACAGCAGGGCGACACTGAGGGGCCCTGCTCTCTCTCACATAATCTGTACTGAAGCCTAATGGGCTGTTAAATCCTCTCTGAAAGGGAAAGCTCTTTACTCAGACCCCAAGCCCCGACGACCCGTCCAGCCCACCCATTGACTCAGATGCCAGAAGCCTTGGAATGCTAGCGGGCCCAGGTATTCTGGGCCTTCAGGGAACGCCCTGGCTAGCTCTGTGGTCCGTCACCACCTCACTCTGCTCCACTTACCACAAACTGAGAATGTGGGAAGGAAGCGTTTTCTAAGATGTGGAAGAAACCTTAGCTCACACAGATCACACGTGTGTGTGTGTGTGTGTGTGTGTGTGTGTGTGTGTGTGTGTGTGTGAAGGCACCTGTGAGGGACATGTGGATTAACTAAGGAAGGACACCACATCTCAACCCAGCACAACTAAACCCAGCAAACTGGACCACGCTGGCCACTTCCCACCAGACCCCACTGCAAAGACAAGGATGGTGTGAGGCCCCCACCAGCGTCAGTACCCCCAAGAAGTCCACCAGTGGGGCCCTGCTAGGACCCAGACTGCCCAGGCAGGCCTTGGGAAACAGAGCCCTGGAGCAGGTCCTGACTCAGCTCTGGCTTAATCTACTGTGTTGGTTCATTTTTTGTCAACTTGACACAAATGAGAGTCATCTGAGATGGAGAGATCACTGAGGAAATGCCTCCATCAGGTTGCCTGTAATTAAGTCTGTGAGGCATTTTCTTAATCAAGACTGGTGTGGGAGGGCCCAGCCCACTGTGAATGATGCCACCCCTGGGCAGGTGCTCCTGGATTGTGTAAGAAAGTAGGCTGCGCCAGTCATGGCTTCTGCTCCAATGTCCACTCTTTTTTTTTTTTTTCATTCTTATTTATGTGCACTGGTCTTTTGCCTGCATGTATGTCTGTGTGAGAGTATCAGGTCCCCTAGAACTGGAGCTCCAGACAGATGTGAGCCACTATGTGGGTGCTGAGAATTGAACCTGGGTCCTCTGGAAGAGCAGTCAGTGCTCTTAACCGCTGAGCCATCTCTCCAGCTCCTCATTGCCCACTTTTGACTTCCCTTCATGATGGACTACAACTGTAAGCTGAAATAAATGCCTTTTCTCCCCAAGTTGCTTTTGGTCATGGTTTTTATCACAGCGATAAGAACCCTATAAGGACACTTACCTTGAGATACTGGATATCTTTGGAGCAGCTAAGCTCAGGCAGACCTGCAGCACGCATCAGGGCAAAGAGATGGAGGAAGAGCAGCCCATGGCGCCGCAGGATGGTGTAGGCTCGTTCACAGTAGCCACGGAACCTGCAGGTAAGGGAGATGGGGCAGCTGAGGTCCCGGATTCTCCTTAGCACTCCCAGCCCGAGGCCAGTGGGCCTGTTTCCCAAGCTGCTGCTCCGTGATGGCTATACAAAAACCCCTAATTCCTCAGGCTGACCTCCTCACCTGCCTCCTACAAAAGACCACCCCCCAGGGAGGCGCCAGGAGAGCTGTCTCTGTCCCTGTCCCTTCAACTAGGGACCCTGTTGTCCAGGGTGGCAGCGCCCTCACCTTTCAAATTTCTCACTGTTATTAGTCTTCCCCTGCTGGATCACATGGACAAAGTCATAGGTGAGGATGAAGGGGACTCGCTCCCGGTTGATTCCAAACTTGGTCTTGAAGTTCCCCAGAAAGTGGCCAAAATCAATGTGGAACAGCTGAAGGGGAGGGAAGGGGACAGAATGAGAAGCCAGAAAGGAGGAAGTGGGGTGTGGCTCAAGAGTGGAGTCCTAGCCTAGTGTGAGCTGGATTCAAACCCCAGGAACCCAGGGAGGAAAAAGATAGAGCAGAGAACAGAGCTGCAGTTCCTCAGAGTCCCAGGCAGAGGAGACACCTGGCAGGGCTCACAGCATCATCTGAGATACTGAACACAAGGCAGAGGGGCCAGCAGGCCAGGACCAGAGGTTAGGCCGCCCATGGGGAAGCCACCCAACCACACCTCCCTACCTGCCCACTCTCTCGGATCATGATGTTGTCGCTGTGTCGATCACCAATGCCCAGCACATACGTGGCCACACAGTAGCCAGCACAGGAGAGGGTGAATTCCTCGATGGCTCGATCCAGGGCCTCCCTGAGTGGGGAAGATTGAAGGTCATGGCCACACTGTACTGCAGCTCCTTCTACAGGAGGTAGAGTATGCTTCTTTCCTCTTTGAGTCCAGCCTTTCAGCTTGCTTTACTCAACAGAACGTAGAATACACTGTTCCAGAGCCTAGGCCTAGGCTACCTCCCGGATCTTGAACCTGTCCCATGAGCACCATGGGGAGAAGCTGGGGGCTGACCTACTATGTGAGCAGAGGCCAGGAGGAGAGGTAGGGCTCCAGGCATTCATTGGAATCCATCTTAGACCTTCCAGCCTTGGCAAAAGTCCCAGATGGTTTGAGTTGTCCCAAGCAACACATATAGAATATTCCAGGTGAGTGCACTTGAGCCCACTCAGAATGGTGGATATCCTGAGGCCTTAAACTTTGGAGTGGCATCACACAGCCACTGGGAACTGGCACATGAGAACAGCCTTGCTGACTGAGACTCAGGCTGGCCCCACAGCTGAGCCAAATGGAGGTCGTCACAGTCCTCCCTCTTACCTCGTCTCTGACAGGCTGACTCTTCCCACGTCACACCTCCCAGGAAGGAGAAGGTCTGAAACCTACCCAGGGTTCTTGGACTTGAGCCAGTTGAGCAGGGCATCCTTGTTGAAGGCAGCTGTGGCTGCCATGTTGCTCTTGTTCAGCTGGATGTTGGCAATGGTGTCCGAGTGAAGAACTACCTCAATGAGGCCTGTACGGTCTCCAGTGGGGAGGCAGCCATAGGGCGTCATCCTACATGCAGGGGAGGAGAGCCGACAGAACGTAATGACCGAAGGCTGTCCCCGGGGAGACACTGGAAATAGCCACAGGGGATGCCACACCCAGATTGCTGAGGAGGGGAAGGACTTGGGAGGCTCCAGCACTGGCCCCCAAGATGATGAGTGGGAAGACACTGCTGCTTCCTGAGATGGGCAGGAGGCCAGGACGTGCAGAGGGAGCAAGGTGGCCGCTTGGGCAGCCTTCCCGCGCTCTCCTAGCATTCTGAGAACAGCCCCTTCCCCAACTGACACAGCAGTGATAGCTTTGGTGCCCTTCAGGATGGGCCCCCACCTCAGGTCCAGGCCCTCCTGCTTCCACAGGACGTCCATGAGCTGGATCATCTGCAGAGTCAGCATGTCCTGGCGGAGGTCTGTAGTGTGGGAAGGAGGGAGACCCCAAGTGTCTGGAAGGTTCTGCATTCCCAGGTGTGTGGGCCCTTAGGTCCCAGGATACTTTCTCAATTCATTTCTCCAGGACCACCCCTCGGGACAGCACAGGGATGGTTAAGGCCTCAGCAGGGTCCCCAGCCCGTTTGCTCACCATCCCCGTTCTTAAAGATGATGCCCACGCTGCCCGCACTTCCCGCCTCCTCGCTGCTGTACATGATCCACAGTGGCTTCATCTTGGAGTCCATGAAGGTGCACTGCTCCACACTGCCGGCCAGAGAGTGGGGTCGACAGGTGCTCCTCCGCAGGCCGGAGGGGTGGGAGGAGCCGCCCTGGTGGGGCCAGGCATGGGGCTCACCAGACTTCCTCCAGCAGGGTGCTGGGGTCCAGCGGAGACTGCAGGTGGGACAGGGCCTCCATGTAGGTCTCCTGGCGCATGCACATATGCATCATCTCCTTGGTCTGGGGCTTGGTGGTCTTCTGAGAGCTCACCTTCACAAAGTCGTTCAGTGCCTTCAGCTTGCTCAGTGCTTCCCCCTGGTGGTGAAAGTGGTAAGGCAACGGTAGGCGCCAGCCTCTCAGGTGGGAGGACGGTGTGGTGGAGGAGGCCAGGCTCAGCATTCTAAAACCCGGACTTAGGGCCTGGCCAAGCCTTACCTGCTTCATTAGCACCTTCATGTGGTGGGTGCTGCCTCTGCAGTAGGCCTCCATGATGAGGCCAAATCGCAGGGCCACGGATGGTACATGCATCTCAGAGCTGGAAAAAAAAAAATGGTACTGAGTCTTGCCCAGTTCCTCACCAGACATCCCCTCCTCAGCCTGTGTGGCACCCAGGGCACCCAGAACATCTGGGCCTGCTAGAAACGTAAGGTCAGCAAGCCTGAGGTCTCCCTTCCCTGCGGCCCTCATGGGGTTTCCAAGGAACAGGCTGGGGTGCATTCAGCTACCGGAGGTGCCAGAAGAGG
This sequence comes from Peromyscus aztecus, assembly GCA_902168405.1. NCBI lineage: Eukaryota > Metazoa > Chordata > Mammalia > Rodentia > Cricetidae > Peromyscus > Peromyscus aztecus. Next base: position 37,723 of record CABHPQ010162336.1, read on the forward strand.
AAGTGGCCGATCTTGCGGTTAGCCAGGGCTCGGTCCAGCAAGAATTTGGTCAACTCGCAGTCCAGGTAGGACTCGTATTTGAGCACCTGCACAAGCTGCAGAAGGTACTGGAAAAGTTCATCATCCCTGTGGAGAAAGGGCTGATGGTCTCCAGCAGGTAGGTGGCAGAGTAGGAGGCAGAGGCCAGGTTCATCCCAACCTAGTACCCACTTCTGGGTGGTTGGGACAAAGCTGCCTTCTGGAAGAGAAAGGAATCTGGGTCCCCAGAGGCAGCACCCGGCCAGGACTCACGTCAGCTTCCGCAGGGACTTGATGGCGAAGGAGCCCACGTAGCAGTCAGGAAAGCTGAAGTCCAGCAGTTCCAGGGCGCTCAACACAGGCAGCTCAGGCCAGGAGCACAGCAAATAGAGCATCTGGGACAGCTTGGTGGTCAGGTGAGGGGTGGGCAGCAGCTGTCCATCTGCCCCGGGCTCTTTCCCCAGACTCCCCTCCCTACTCACCTGGGCCACGTCCTCATGTTTATTCCACTTGGTGACCAGGAGCAGGCGGGCCAGAGCCTCTGGGAAACGCTCCTGGACTTCATGCCGCAGTTTCCATACCAGGTCCTTCTCATGTTCGTACAGCTCCCCAGACCCCCTCCGCTCCAGGATCTCCCGCAGCTGCAGCTGCTGAAGGGTACAGACTGAGGCCTTCAGCTCCACACCTGACCCCAGCTCCGCCCTCCAGGACCCAAACTCACCTCCTCCTCTGTGATGCGCCCGCGCTCCCCGTGACGCCCCAGCTCCAGGATCTGCAACAAGTGTCTGCTGTCAACATCCTGGGCGTGGGGCAGCCCCTGCAGGGCCCCAAAGCAGGACATCTACACCTCAGACCTAGCACCTGTCATTCTCATGTATGGTACCCGTCTTGTGCACTGCACAGCCTCCACGAGCATCCTAGCTTGTACCTACAACACGCCAGGAGCATCTTTCCCACACCAGACGTTACCCGATGGCGGCCCACACGGCTCTTGGAAACCCCTGAATTGGCATAAGACATATACCCTAGCAACGGACAAATCCCAGGGTAGCCAGGGTCTACTCTTTGAAGAACTGTAGAACTGGCGTGAGAAAGGTCTAGACACAATGGTTCTCAACCCATGGGTCACAACCCCTTTGGTAGATGAACGACCCGTTCACAGGGTCACCTAAGACCATCGGAAAACGTAGATATTTGCATTACAATTCATAACAGTAGTAAAGTTATGAAGTAACAACAAAAATAACTTTATGGTTGGGGGTCACCACAACATGAGGAACTGTATTAAAGGGTCACAGAGTGAGGAAGGTTGAGGACCACTGGTCTAGAAGGACAGGGCCCTCACTGACCTTCTCCAGAGCAGGGAAGTACACAGGATGGGGAGCCACCTCAGGCAGGCAGATGACCAGGGCCGCGGCACTCTCTGTGTTGGGGTTGCTACGCACTGTACCCGCAGGGTTCAACAGCTCTCCTTTCTCATCTGAACACAGGGACAGATGGCGTTGTATGTATAAGGTCCCTCGCTTTGGGACCTCCACCCATGCCAGCTGTCCCCTTGGGGCCGGGCCCACCTGGGACAGAGGGCCACATGTAAAGGCGGCACTCCCCAGTCTTGAGCTGGTCTTTGTAGTCGAAGAGCATGAGGTTGGCCCAGGCGATGGGGCAGTCCTAGGGAAGGACACCAGTGGGTTAGGGCCAGTCACAAAAGCTCCCTCTGCTGATCGCAGAGTCGGACAGACCTGAAGGCCTGTGGGAGAAAGGAACTGGGCTCCAAGGGAGGACTCCCAGGAGGACTCAAGGGAAGACCCTGTTTGGAAAGAGTGAGGACCATCTGCCTCGCCCTAGTGACAAGGCCAGCATGGCCTGTGTCCCTGCTCCTGGCTCAGAGAAACTAGAGTCAGTCCAGCACTTGGCTCAGCTCCCAGTGCGCACCAGCAGGACGAGGGCCAGTTTACATACTGGAAGTGTGACAGGGGACCCGGCCACTCAAGGCAATAGCTGCCCAGACCCTTTAGTCCCACTGAGGACACCTTCCACCCAGGGAGCTGCCTGCAAAAGCCCACTGGACTGCCGGTCCAGAGCGGATATTCCCAATCTACCCCTTTAATAGGCAGGAATGCAGATTTAGCAGAGGCTTAGTGTTTCGGGCCCCCAGGACCTCTGTCCTTAGTCTGCCTGCCTGTGGGGCACTGCAGGGGCCTAGGTTCCTCCCAGTCAGCCCCACTCACTGCCTTCTTGGACTTCTTCTTTGTAGAGCGCGCCTTCTTAGCCTTCTCCACAACGGCATAGAGTGCAAAGCAGAGCCGGGCCATGCGCGGCAGGTCACAGACGCTGATGTCGAACTCCAGCCGCTGTTTCCACACGGGCTCCGAGCACACGTTCACCTCTGAGCTGGACACCGTCTTGCACAGCATCTCATTGCCATGGAAGAGCCCGGCCTGCACAACCAGCTGGGGGTGGGGAGGGGTGCCAGGCAGAGTTAGGGGAGCAGGGGCCCTGGGCCGCCTCTTCCCTCTCCTCACCAGCTGCTCCCACCAATGTTCTCCCCAAATGTCCTCATTCCTAATTAAGTAGGTCTGAATCTACTTCCTCATGGAGTCGTGGGGAGGGTGTCCCTCAGAGGGAAAGCCACTGGCCAAACAGGACAAGAAGTGGAGCGCGACAGCGGTGGCGCACGCCTTTAATCCCAGCACTCGGGAGGCAGAACCAGGCGGATCTCTGTGAGTTCGGGGCCAGCCTGGTCTACAGAGCGAGTTCCAGGACAGGCACTAAAACTTCAAGGGGCATGGGAGGTCACACAGAGTGGGCATTGACAACTCAAGGCATTTCCCTTCCCACCCCAGGCCTCAGCTTCTTCAACAAGAGGTGGTAATTCCACAGCTCCCTGGCTCTTCCATCCTGAGGCTCCCTGCCTTTGGGAATCTCATGGGCTCCTAGCCAGGTGCACCACCAGTTAATCATCCAGACACAGGTACCCAGCCCTCCAAGCTTGTAAAACTATAGCACTAGGAAGGAAAGGCTCTCTGTGAGCTTCCCAGTCCACAAAGGGAACAGTAACACGTCCACCTGGAGGGCAGTGGTGAGGAAAGAGGATGTGAGGCTTGTGTGAGTGTTTTAAAAGCCAAAGAGCGTGGAGCCCCTACACTATCTTCATAACCCAAAGGGAGCTCAGGCCCCAGGGGATGAGACAGCGACCCGTCCATGCTTGCCCTGACCAGATGCAGCCAGCTCTTCCTTGCTCCTCACACCTCCCCAGACACCTCTTTCATCCCCACAACCTCCACCAAAGTCAAATACGCAGAAATCGGCTCTGCCCGGTTTCCACGAATCAGTCGCTGGCTGGCTGGCCCACCCCACTCCCCTCTTCCTGTTTTGAAGCGGCTTACAACCACTCCAGTCAGGGATGCTGGGTAATGTGGTCAGGTGGCTTTCGTGTGACATCTTCCCACTCCTCTTCCGCTGCCTCCCCTCCTGGCCACAGCCACCTTGTTTGTATAAAAAACAGTGGCTCCCTCACCTGGCCCAGGAGCCCCTACCTTCATCCGCTCATCCGCATTCACTTTGCTGCCCTCGATGAGCTCAATGCAGAACGGCTGCTCTAGGGACCACAGGGACACAGAGGAGGGCTGGGGAGGCAAGGAGGCAGGGTTGGTGGCGAGGCTCAGACACTTGTCCCCAACACTGTCTTTTACCAGAACGCCTGCTGTGCAAATGCACAAGGGCCCCCAGATCCACAAGGGGACAATGGAGGCTCCCCACAGTTCACACAGATCCCAACAGGACACTGGTCACCCACCAAGGGCTCCTGAGCCCAGGCCCTCCTGCTGTGCCTCCCAGCCCACTGCGGGACACTGGGAAGGAAGTACATTGTCTCACCTTCTTAGCAGGGATTGGGGGAGGTTTGGTGCGTGGTTTCTGGACTTGGGGGGCAGGGTTGCTCTGCTCATCCCGCATGGCGAGGATGGAGGAGGAGTGGACCATGGTCAGGTGGGGGGTCAGTCCGCTGTGCAGGCAGCTGCAGATGTACTGGGATGGAGGTGCAGGGTGAGGTGATGACGGGTGGCCCCCTCTCATTTCCTGGACAACTGGCTACCAGGAACTCCCCAAGCTGATACTGCCTATCCCAGACCTCAGGAAGGGCCGCCTGTTGGTTCTCCCTAAAGATGGGGTCCCTCCTCACAGAGGACCAGTTCAGCAAAGGGGATGCTCTCATGGTGACTACAAAGGCCTGCCTCGTCAGACTCGAGAGAGGCTAAATCCTGTTCCCATGATGCTCCGGGGCCACATGCAGGTGGCAGGGAGTGCCGCACCAGGGCCTCACCTGGAACTGGCACAGCGGGTAGCTGCCATACAGGTACTCATGCCTCCCGTTCACCTGAAGTGCATAGTCTTCAGGCTGCTCCACCAGAGGCTGCCGGAACACTGTGGCCTTCTTTCGGAGGGCACAGGCCATCAGTGCCAGGGGCATGTCGTTGGTGGACACCTGGAAGGTGAAGCTCTCCTGTAGGGAGAAGGGTGTCAGCCTTCTGCTGTGCAGTCCCTGCAGCTTCCGGGGCACAGAGGCAGGGCTGCCTGTGAGAGAGCCCCACCTCTAAACATGTCGAGGCATTCACTGATCAAGGCATCCCAGGGAACACTGAGGGGGGGTGGTGGCTGACACCATCAGGTCACTCTGCATTGTCAAATCTGTCTGGTAAGGGACAGGTCTTGTTGAGTATTTGCTGCTCTTGCAGAGGACCTGGGTTCGGTTCCCAGCACCCACATGGTGGCTCACAACCATCTATAACTCCACCTCTAGGGAATCTAATGCTGTCTTCTGACCTCTGTAGTCATACACATAAAACCGAGTAAAATAAAATAAATCCAAATTTGCCTGGTGAGACCATCATCAGCTAAGCCCTTTGGCATGCACGGGAACCTGGCGAATGCCATCTTATGCTATTGGGAGAAGGAACAGGGAGCTTTGGATGACTGAGGAATTTTACAGGAGGAAGTCCCTCGTGGGCATGGCAGGCTGGATGAAGCACCCAGGCTAGCATCCCTAGGGGTTCTGAAGTCACGGCTCACCTCACTGCCCTCGAACTTCACATTGACCAGCAGGGCTCGGTTGGTGACGTGGAGTATACCAGCCCGCCAACTCCTTGCCGAGGGTTCCAGCTGCAGGGGGAAACTATACTGCAGCCAGTCCTCCCAGCCCAGCTGCTGGCGGTGAGCAGCAACCTCTTCACAGAACTGGCGCATCTTAGTGCGGAAGTCATTCACTTCTGGGTCCCGCAGGGAATCAAACTCATGGAGACCTTTGGGGACGCGGGAGGAGGAAGTCAGCACACGCCGGGCCACGCAGGGTCAGCCTAAGCAAACCCGACCCCCAGCAAGTATACCTTTGCCAATGAGGAGGCTGATCTGGGAGTTGATGAGCTTCTTGACGCGGTCGCCCTCTCGGGCCACCAGCCGCAGCACCGGCAGGAAGGGCTGGATATCACACAACCTCCTCTGCTCATCCTCCAACTCCTGCTGCTCGGCTGTCTGGTTCACGCAGGTGAACACATAAGCCTCAGGGTCACTGAGCATGTGGAAGAGTGGCTCATACTGTGCACGATGCCACAGCACCTGGGAGGGAGGGTCACAGTCAGCCCCTACAAGACACCCACAGAGGCAGAGGGAGACCCCAAGAAAACAAAAGCTCACCCCCGAGGACTGGCCATATGCCAATAAACTTCCTGTCTCTACCCCCTGTGCAGGGTGTCAGAGTTTGCTGAGACTGGGGGCTGGGCAGTGGGTCCTACATCTCCTCCATGGGGTTCATGGATGACCTCTGACCACCCAGAGGGACAACCAGGTGTGACTTTTGAATACCCCCAGATGGCCCCTATGGATATCACTATGATCATTCTCTTTGTAGACCTGGCTACTCATCAACTCCTCATTCCTCTGCCTCTGCTTCCCAAGTGCTGGGACTACAGGCATGAACTGCCAAACTAGAGTGTTTTATATGACATTTAGAGCCAACATCAAGCTGTTACAATGTCCATTCAGGAAAAAAAAAGAGAGAGAGAGAGATACAAGGGGGCTGGAGGGATGTCTCCGAGGTTAAGAGCACTTATTGCTCTTACAGAGGACCTGGGTTCCGTTCCTGGTACTCACATGGCAGCTCACAACCCCCCTGGAACTCCAGTTCCAGGGGACCCAACACCCTCTACTGGCCCGTGCGAGCACTCAGCACACACATAGTGCACATACATATTTGCATGCAAAAAAATCATACACATTAAAAAATCTTTTAAAAAAGAGAAAGATACAAAAGCTCATCATCAGAATTGTCCTAAGACTCAAAGCACAGGTCCAAACGGAGTTGGGGGCTGAGGAGACGGCACAGCAGGTGGACACACTGTCACCAAGCCGACAACCCGAGCTTGATCCCCAGAACACACAAGATAGGAGATGCCAGATCCTGCAAGTTGTTCTGATCTCCAAATGCATGCCATGGCATACGCATGCCCACACACATACGTGAAAGTTACATACACAAACAAATAAATAAATGTGAAGTTTTAATTAAAAAGCAAAGCCAGGAACTAGGGTAATTGCCTCATACAGCTCAATCACAGGTAGCTTTTTTTTTTCTTCTTTCTCTATTTTGAAACATCCTTTTATTTATTTATTGTGCCAGAGGAGGCCACATCTATTGGTGTAGATGTGGAGCTCAGGGGACAATTCAGAGGACCTAGTTCGCTCCTTCCACCATGTGGGATCTGGGGATCGAACTCAGGTCTTCTCACCAGCCAGCCTACCTGCTTCCTTTCCTTTTTTGAGACAGGAGGCCAGAATGTCCTTGAACTCACTGTGTGGCTGAGGGTGACCCAGAACTTCTGGACTGCCAGTCTCCCAGTACTGGGATTACAGGTGTGTATCAACATACCTGGCTTATGATGTGCTGGGAATTGAACCCAAGGTAGCGTGCATTTTAGGCAAGCCCCCTAACTATCTGAACTACACTCCCAATGTCCTTTTTCTTAGTTTCCAAAATTTTAATGTCTACATTGTTCTCATAGTGGGAAAAAAAAAAAATCAGTATTAAAGGAAATCTCTCAGGAAAGCACGGACCACAGACTTCGACAGCTGGCTCTCTATTTACAGCTTTTAAAATTCTGAGGTAAGATCCGGGGTATGCCTTTAATCCCAGCACTCAGGAGACAGGTGATCTGTGAGTTCGAGGCCAGCCTGGTCTACAGAGAGAGATCCAGGAAAGGCGCAAAGTTACACAGAGAAACCCTGTCCGAAAAACAAAACCAAACAAAAATTCTGAGAGAAGGTCTCAGCCTTTGGTAGCTCAAAACCTAACGCAGTAAACGCCACACTTAGCCGGTCACACGAGCCCTTGCAAAGTCAGACAGCAACAACCGAATGCAATCCAGATGGGTGTGATTCATTAATCCCCCCGAAAATGATTCAGTAACACCCAAGCCCTTTCAAACAACGGTGCTTACTGTCGTGGTGACAGCTCGGAATAGGAAAAGGCCACAAGGCCCTTAAGCGCTGTAGATAGAGTGGTTCCAAAAACGACCACACAGTCATGGGTGGATGAGAGCCCAGCCAGAGGCAGCGTGGACACCGGCTCACAATCTAGCGATCTAGTGAAGGGAAGCGCACGCTGTCAGAGGGGAAGCTGACTTTGGGATGATAAGTGGAGCTTAACCACAAGTTTTTAAACAATTCTTAGTCATTTTATCTTGTAGAATTCACATCTAAGGGCTCAGGGGGAGAGCTCAGTTGGTAAACTGCTTGTCTTGCACTTTACCTAAGTCAATCACTCAGAACCCACAACTGGGGGGCGGGGCTGGAGAGATGACTCAGCAGTGAAGAGCTCAAGCTGCTCTTCCAGAGGACCTGGGTTCAGTTCCCAGCATCCACATGGCCGCTCACAATCACCTGAAACTCCAGTTTCAGGGGATCCAAAGCCCTTTTCTGGCCCCTGGTGGGCACCAGGCATACACATGGTGGATACCCATACACATAAAATAAAAATAAGTCTTTTTTGTTTTGTTTTTTGTTTGTTTGTTTTGTTTTGTTTTTTGCTTTTTGTTTTTTTTGAGACAGGGTTTCTCTGTGTAGCTTTTGGAGCCTGTCCTGGAACTCACTTTGCAGACTAGGTTGGCCTTGAACTCACAGAGATCTGCTTGCCTCTGCCTCCCAGGTACTGGAATTAAAGGTGTGAGCCACCACTGCTTGGCAATAAAAGTTAGTGTTTTGGTCCCCCCCACCCCCAGACAGGGTTTCTCTGTGCAACCCTGGCTGTCCTGGAACTTCTCTATAAACCAGGCTGGCCTTGAACTCAGAGATCCGCCTGCCTCTGCTCCTGAGTGCTGAGATTAAAGGGGTGTGGCACCACCACCTGGCAAAATAAGTAAATCTTAAAATAAAACAAAACAGACAGTTGGGTATGATGGCACCCTTCTGGAATCCCAACGCTGAAGAGGCTGGGAAAGGGAGATCCTCTGACTTGTTGGCCAGCCAACCTAGCCTACTCCAATGAGATCCTGTATGAAAAAACCAAAAGAAAACAAAAACAAGGTGTATGGACCCTGAGAAATGATAGCCCAGGCTACCCTCTGGCTGACACACATGTACACAGTTTACCCCCAGGGATTCTGTGTCGAGCATCAGGGTTCGAGAACTGGCCTTCAGGTGAGGGCTGTACCTGCTTGATGGTGCTGAGGTTGGCATTTCGGGACACTGGGAAGTTCAGGTAGACCCCCGTGGGCAGCAAGAAGTCAACAGCCACGCTCTGGCTCTCTTCTTTGGTCCAGAACTCCATGGGGCAGTCCACCCCAGGGGGCATTCTGTTGCCTTACTGCTCTGAGGCCCGTTCTCCTGAGGGAAAGGCAGAGACAGAATAAGCTGACCCTGCTGTGCTGGGCAAGGACTTTGGAAAGTGGAATGGCCAGATCTGGGCTGCAGGAGGACATACGGAGCTTGCCAAACACACACACACACACACACACACACACACACACACACACACACACA